>PVIH01001885.1:0-15937 GCA_004025045.1 Sigmodon hispidus
CAGGGATGGAAAAAAAAATTCAGAGGGAAAGATGAACACAAAGAAAATATAGGTGTAGCAATCTTATTTGTATTTCTTCCCTTGATAAGCCATGCTTATCATTCTTATCCTCTGTATAGTTATTGTTAACTCTTCCACATTTTAAATTCTTTTTACTGTGTTTTTTTTGATAAATACAAAATAAAGAAGGAAAAAAAATCTCTTTATGATCCACATATAAGGAAAGTAAGTAGGAAATCCTTATAGTTATATAATCCCCAATGAAATATCACACAAGAAGCTAATTCACCATTTCCTTATAAAAATCTAGTTACATTCTGGCTTCTTAAGCACTACCTTTCCACACACGGAAACCTTTTGCTTGGTAAATCATTTTCTATCACAGAGAATGACATTTCTTCCATGTTTCTTGTGTTCAAAAACCCTGGAAATTTTCTTCCCCTTGATTCTTTACAAAATTGTTTTCTTATATTACTTTGGAGTCCAATTCAAACATTGATTTTCAGAAAGATGCTTCAAATTATTCCATATCACATTAGTCTCCCTGGTTGTCTTGATGATACTCTGCATGTAGTTTACTGATCACATCTGGTACCTACTTATGAATTTTTTTTAACAAATTTTGTTTCCTGGGTTGTAGTAGAAACACCATGTGTGTAAGAAAAGATAAGTGATTTATATAAAACTTCACTATTTTTTTTGCCGCAGAACTGAAACTCTGCAGTTTGTGATTAACAAATAAATGACAAAAATTACTCAAAGAAACCAAGAAACAGAGTAGTAATTGTTCTCAGGGACAAAGGTATCACTTGCCCTACAACTATTCAGTTGAGTTTATTTATCTGATTTGATTTGATTTTTCTACATTGTCACTTTTTAATTTTCTTTCTTAACTGCAACATGAGTGTCTATATTTTTTCCTGTCCATTTGAGAAAGAAAAAAAATGTAAACAGCTCTTGGATTCTATCAGACTGCAGCATAAGTATCTATATTTTTTCCTTTCCATTTGAGAAAGAAAAAATGTAAACAGCTCTTGGATTCTATCAGATATTTTGAAAACAATTTTGACATGGCACTCCAACATTAAGTGCAAAATGTAGATAAAACATGCTTGTGTAATGGACTAAGCCTGTCAGTTGTGAATGGAGGAAAAAATCCTAGCTGTCTAGTTAGGATAAAAGGTCATTCTTGAATAACTCCAGCAATATACTGAACATATGAATGTGACTGTGAAATTCTATGACAGTATGCATATTATAAAAATTATATAGTTATCCAGTATTATTAAAACAAAATATTAATATATTAATATAAATGATTAAATTAGAAGACAATTTTTATGTATTAAAATATTATATGATTATGATTGATTAAGACCCAACAGAAAGAATATGAAGCCTTTAGGATAAAAATAGAAAGTACAGCTAAAGGTAGGATGCCCATTGAATGATGTCAAGAAGAACAAAAATGTTACAAAAATATAAACATCTTGACACCCTTTGAAAGTGGAAAGAGATTAAACTCTCTGAATAGTATTCCTAAGTACCTAGTAACATTATCATCAGAAGGTTATGTTAATAAAGCAAAAAATTTAAGTAAACAATAATAGGTGTGGTGGAAAGAAGTAAGTGAAAGTTGTATTTTATGATTTCATAGGACAGTCTATAGAAAATAGGAAGGACACCAGCTGTAGACAGATAAAACAATAAGTCTCAGTATAATAATATTTTGGATTATAGAAAATTATACAATATACAAAACAAAACTTCTGGTTTGTTTGTAGAAAGATTGCTTAGCAGAAATTTGTGGTGTCCATAGTGCATCCTTGGGCATAAGCTGTGACCTACTGAGTTTTCTTCATCTGAAGCTGAGCATAACCTGGCTTGAGGAGCTTTAGAATTCGTTTTTCATGTTTCATGTATTTTACAGAAAAGAGAAACTTTATTACTGTATGGGGTTTTTGTTATCTATTCTGAAAGTTTTGATTTTTATATAATATTTGATATTGATTTTCAAAAAACAATGAAAAATCTGAAAAAAGAAAGTTATACAAATCTTCATACCTTCTCTTACTCATCAAGATATAAGCTATGAATCATATCTTCAAGTACTGCAGCTGAAGGAATGTTGGTATTTTCACATAAGGTAAATAAGACTACTTTACCTAAGGGAGCACCATCTTCAATTACATTACACTTGATTTTCCTGACACCTCTGAAGCACAAGTTCAGGTGGCAAAACTTGAGTTTTATAAGCTAATTGCAACTCACCCATAATTCAAGAAAATTTTCACTCCAGGACCTTCTTATCTAATATCAGTTATAGAAAATACTTCCTTAGCTTTGTATGCAATTCTTTCCTTCTTCAAACAGATGAATTCACAACCTTTACATGGCTCCTAGAAATTTATCTCATGTTGCTGAATTCATTCTTGTCGGTATTTCAGACTGTCCAGAACTGCAGGTACCACTTTTCTTTGTCTTCCTAATCATATACATGGTGACAGCAGCAGGGAACCTGGGCATCATCACCCTCACTACTGTGGACTCACGACTCCAAACTCCCATGTACTTCTTCCTCAGACACCTGGCTGTCATCAACTTTGGCAACTCCACTGTCATTGCTCCTAAAATGCTGGTCAACTTCTTAGTCAGTAAGAAAACTACCTTGTACTATGAATGTGCCACACAGCTGGGAGGATTTCTGGTTTTCATTGTAGCAGAGACCTTTATGCTGGCTGTGATGGCCTATGATCGCTATGTGGCCATCTGCAACCCCCTACTCTATATGGTGGTGGTGTCTCGGCGGGTCTGCCTTCTGCTGGTGTCCCTAACATACTTCTATGGATTTTGCACAGCTATTGTTGTTTCATCTTGTGTGTTCTCTGTGTCTTATTGTTCCTCCAATAAAATCAACCATTTTTACTGTGATCATGTCCCTCTGTTAGTACTATCCTGTTCTGACACCTCCCTTTCAGAAACTGTAGCTTTTATATCTGCAGCTACAAACTTGATTTTTTCCTTGAGCATAGTGCTAGTATCTTATTTCAACATTGTCTTGTCTATCTTAAGAATCAGTTCATCAGAAGGAAGGAAAAAGGCATTTTCTACCTGTGCTTCACATATGATGGCTGTCACAGTTTTCTATGGAACACTGTTATTTATGTATTTGCAGCCTCAAGCTAACCACTCACTAGATACTGATAAGATGGCCTCTGTATTTTATACACTGGTGATCCCAATGCTGAATCCCATGATCTACAGCCTTCGGAACAAGGATGTGAAGGCTGCTTTAAAGAGATTCATGACAAATCCATGTAATTCTTTCAAATCAATGTGGCTTTAACATTCCTTTGGTTAATAGAGACTTGGTTATTGTCACCCACCATTGTGTAATAGAAAGTTATATGGCTGACATATAGGCTAAACTCAATCCTGGACAACGAAAGGACCAAGAATTGAAGCAGTGCTGAGATACAAAATAAATAGAAGTTCTTTTGGTTATAATAGTAACCTATACACATACATGTGAATAATTGTCTATAAGCAACCTGGTAACTAATTTGGAAGAAATGTTTCCAAAAACACAAATATATTGGGGGCTTTGTTCTTTTTATTTATTGTTTGATAATTTGCTATCTACTCTTATTGTTTCTAAAAATTTCTGTTGGATCATCTCTCCCACACACTCAATTTCACTCTCCTCTTCCTCTTTCAATTAATTAATGTTTATGGTACATGAAATATTCTGAATTTTATATTAAGTAGACTTGAATGTTAGAAAGTGGGAAAAAGGAAGAAGAAACATTGAAGAGAATACAATAATAAAAGAGAAAGAAGGAATAAAGAAGATAAGAAGTGAAGAGAAAAAGGGAGAGGAGAAGCAAGAAAAGAGAATATAAGAGAAAATAGTATTAAGAGTTCAAGATATCAAAATAGTACAGGAGAACAGACACAGGGTTTTCAGCAGGTAAAGCTAAAACAACTTTAGTTTATAAATAAATATTTAGGTTTTAATTAAAGTATTTTCTTACCGAGAAGATAAGACTGCATGTACATAAAAATTTACATACTGCATAAGAAATGAGAAAAAGACTACTATTACTATTGATTTGTATCTATACTCTGCCCATGTGGAATGGACTGATAACATATTTTATATGATTATTATATATGATATTGATATTTATACTTATCAAGTGTGTTTTTGAGACATAAATTGGCATCCACTTATTTATCTTGTCATCATATGGAAATTTATTTTAAAATAAATCTAGGTGTTATGTCACTGAGCTAGCAAAGTGCTTATTGAGAATACCTGAAGCCCCAGGATTGGTCCTAGCATTGCTTTGGATATAAAGCACACTTCATTAGACTTGTATACAAAATGTATGTGTGTGTGTGTGTGTGTGTGTGTGTGTGTGTGTGTGTGTGTGTATTTCCCCAAATGAAGCTTTTGAAAACACAGTACTACATTAAAACAAACAAATGAAAGGAATATAAAGTCATCATTCACATACCACTGCAAAAATGTATACAAACAATAACGCACACACATATACATATACACACACCAAAATAAATATCTTATGTACTGCACCTTACACGTGATTTACCATTAAAAATTCATAACTACTTTATGTGACAGCACAAATTAGTAATCCTTACAATTGGATTTCTGAAGAAGAAAGTCAGCCTTGTATAAGAAAAAATAAAATCTGCTTATATGTCAAATATGTCACAATTTACTGACTAAAACAACCTATGGAGCCACAAATTATAAATTTAACTACAAAAAAATTTTCATCTGTCAAAATTTAAAACTGCAAAGTTCACATATCTTAGCTATGTTGATATATATTATTTGTAGACATCATTCGGTGTTATTAATTTTCACTTACTTTTCAGTGATTCACCTGATGTTCATTTTATCAAGATAAAGATATTTTGAATTGTACCAAACATATTTTATTAATTACATCATAATTTTCTGCAGTTATAAATTCTCTAAATTACTTAACATAATTACTTTATTTAAATTGCCCTATCATGTAGTTGTCACATATAATTCTTGGGTAATAACTCAGAAGGGAATAACAGATTAATAACACTGTCTCTCTGCATTTTAACAGAGCCTGTGAGTAAAGGAATATGTTTTATTTCAAGAGCTCGAAAATTAAAATTCAGATAAGCAAACTGTAGAAACTTAAATCATGGAAAAAAACAAATATAAAAAATAAACATTGTAAAGTAAATAGATTATGCATCAATGTGAATGAATATTAGTATTAATTGGAAAATGGCAAGAATAGCTTCTCAGTGCTGATACAGAATGCTGATTTCATACCCTGGGAAGTGGTTTGAATGAGAAATTCTCACTAGTCTTGGACATTTGAATTATTGGTCCCAAAGTTAGTTGTTCTGGCTGATTGGGGCTGTGCTGGAGGAAGGAGGTTACTAGATCTGTCCAGTGATTTTTAAAAACTTTGTGATGTTTCCAGTTTGTTCTTTCTGTTTTGTGCTTGCCTTTGAAGACATCAGCTCCCAGCATCTATCTTTGCTGCCATAACTTTTAGCCATCATGGAATCTCAGCCATCTGCAGGCATAAATCCAAGTAATATATACCTCCTTTAACTTTGCTCTGATCACAATGTTTTATCACATCAACAGGGAAGTAACTAATATACCAGGGGAGACAATTTCACAACTCTACTAATGAATGAAGTGGTTGTAGGAACAGTTGTATTTTGGTTGGCTATTTAGTATAGGAGTTGAATCTATCATCTTCTCCTTCAAAGTTAATTCTAATAGTTTTGACATTGTGAAATAAAAATAAACAAAAACATACATTTCAAAACAACTCTGTTACCAAGTAAAAAGTCACAGGAGAGACACACCTCAAATTTTGTCATCTCAAATTCAAGACCTGCCTATGACTCACAGTTTTTGAAAAGTAAAGAAAAATGAAACTATATAAACAATTTTGTATAAATGTCATAGAAAATAAAATCTATTAAATTATTAAAAAGTAGAATAATTGTTAATTCTATTGCAAAATTACCACAAAACTAATATCAAACTTTTTTCTTTGATATAAAATTAAATCATAGTTAACTGAAATTTAAAGGAATGTTATTTCTGCAGATATATCTACTTGAAATCTGATGAGTATATACATGTCATTGATTAATTTTGTTATCATCTATGTAATATAAACTACTTCAGGGGCCATAGAAGCAGCTATGCAGTTAAGAATACTGGATGTTCCTCCCACCACACACATAGGGGTTAAAAACATGTGTGACTACAGTTCAAGAGGAGCTGATGCCTTCCTCTAAATTCTGTGGGTATTGCATATAGATGGGATATATACCTATGTGCAGGCAAAACTCTATACACATAAACCCAAGAATTTTTAAAGACAAAATTCTCTTTGAAAAGGCAAAATACTTCAAACATCCTTAAATATTTACTTGTCAAAGTATTATTTTAGGTTCTTATGTTCAAATCATAAACAAAAGTGGCATGGACCAGCAGGCCATTCCTCAGTGACAGATACTAAGTGGCAAGGCCAGGAGATAAGATGATAAGGAAGACAGAAAAGTGAAATCAGAAGAACTTACATAAACTGACGCCTTATGTCAGGCAACTTTATTGAAAAGTACAACTTATTATCTGTCCCTTGCAGCAGAAAAATAGAGAATCAACAAAAAGGCATCATACAATGGAGCAAATTCAGTAGGAAAATAGTGTTTCATTCACAAAATCAGGCTATTTTGCATGAGGGAAACATAGGATATCTCTGTATGAGTTTTTCTGAATCCAAGAGCATCTTGGCAGTCAGCTGCCTAGAAACACCATAATCACACCAGGTAACAAACTCACAGACAAGAATTACTGGGAAAAGACATAGAATGATGGCTGCCTCTGAGCTGAAATAGAAACAATGAGAGAGCTGGGTGGATAGGCAGGCTTTTATAGGGACTTAGAAGCATGTGCAGTAAACCAATGACACAACACAGTAAGAAGTATTGATTAGCTTTCACTCGGAAACACTATTTGTTTCTTAAACTTGAATCTCAGGAGAGGGGATTTTTCAAGGCACAGAGCTTGGGTCAGTCCACGAGCATAGTGATTTTTCACTGGCCCATTACTCTATAGTCTCAAGGTCATAGAGACCAAGCACACAGTGGCCTTCTTGTCTGATAATCATAGCCCCTTATGGTTGGAAGAGTTAAAATCTCAGGATCTGAAGCCAAAGCTCCCCAAGTCACTGGCCTCAGTCCATTACTGGCTCTGCCAAGCATTTTCTTGGTTTTAAAGGAGGAAATGTATTCCTTTCCATACATCAGGGACTCACCTGAAGTGTAGGGTCTGTCTAGCCCTGGACACAAAACTTTCATTTTTTGCGGAACTTCTGCTGTGGTGTAAAATTAATGAAAATATGCAAAATGGCAGGCAAAAATTAGCAGAGATTATGACTATGGAGAATGTGTGTTCCTGGCATATGGAAGTAGGTGCATAAAATGAGTAAACACAGAAATTCCAAGTATTCTATCAGCTGTTAGAACACCAATGTGGCCTGAGCATCATGTTGCTGGGAGAGTGTAAAGTAAGAATCTGCTAACCTGGCCAGGAGCAGAGGCCCAGATTATTAGTCTATATCTTCCCGCTTTGTTGCTAGTCAAGAATCTACAATTGTCTTTGTTTCCTTCAGTAATTCTAGGCACTTCACTATAATCACTACATGTCCCTGTGTCCAGAGTTTCCCTATTGTGTTGAAAATATTTCATTTCAGACCACCACTGACTTTCAATGCTGCTTCTCTGTAAATCAAGGTTTTACCAAGTCATTTATTTCTTCTCCTCATCCTTTCTACCTCTAAAATGACTTTAAATAGTGTGCTAATAATAGGAGAATGTGGAACTAGCAAAAGGAAGGCAGTTAATAAAATACTTGCTATCACCTGAACAATAATCCATAAAAACGTCTTTTAGATTCCAATTTAGAGAAATGAATCATGAGCCCCTTCTGGCTCTTCCAGGAAGACAGGTTGTGATGTTTTGTCTTATTCTGTGGTAGTGATATATTGTTGTTGGTATTTTTAATCAGTTTAACACTGGGCACTATCACAGTTCTTTAGTTGGGACTGGATTTTATTTCTGTGCTTCATTACATAATTACAATAAGAATAAATAGTGGCAGAGGTGCCTCAGCCAGCAAGAAGGCCCTGTGGCCCTTGGAACCTCTATTCTCTTGATGTTAAGGTGTCAGGAACTCTGAAGGTCCCTATGAATAAGATTAACTGTGTTTTTAGGCATGCAACCACTCATTAATTGCAAATTTATTTTCATTTTACATAAAGTAAATCTGTATTCTACTGTTTTTATCATTCTGAGCAGCTGTGTGATAAAGCATGCCCTTTACTACATTTTTGTCATAGAAATAATTTCATAAACTTTGTGATGAGATACATCATCTTACATACATGTAAGGAAATGTAAGGTATACCATGGACTGAATCATGACCTACTACATATAAGCATGTACAGTGACTGCCACAGCTTTGAATTCAAAATGTTAAAACATTTTGTATTTTGAATCAGCATATAACCTACTCTTTAACATTATAACATTTAATAACATGTGCCTTTTTGTCCTCTCCCTTAACATGTAAGGACCTGGATACATTCTGTGGCAGGGCTCGGGTCTGTGAGTGAACTTCTGAAGCAGCCAGTAGATTCAAAGGTTAGTTTCCTGTCATAAATCTCCAATGGCTGCCTCACCTTACCCCTTTGCCCAGTCCTGGAACATTAAGGCATGTGGCATCTTGATTATGTAGGTTTTTCTTTAAAAAGCCCAGCCCACTGGGGCAATTATCTCTTATCCCCTTCAGCAATGCAGAGCTAGGTGATCAACCTGAGTTCTCATTCTCTGTAGGTAGCAATGAAATCCCCACTCATAACAATGTGTCCAGCCTCTCTGGTAGAAATTCTTACAGGTGGGCATAACAAACCCTGCTGTGCTAGTTACCCCCTTGTCTCCTCCATCACTGAGATCTTTTCATTTTTCATAGCCCACATATTCTTTTGCCCACCTCTCATTCTTTCTTATATAATTTTTTCTCTATCATCTCATTAACATTTTTTTTTATTTTACATTCAACCCACAGTATTCCCCTGTAACCAGAAGTTTCTAACCTGTTGTAACCCAAACGTCTGGAGTACCAGTATCAATGATTCACACAAAGGCTTATATTTATTATAAGCTGTTTGGACTATGACTCAGGCTTATTACTTGCTAACTGTTTTACTTTATGTTAACACATGTTTCTATTTATGTTTATCTATGTAGCTTGATACATTTTTGCTCAGGCAGCTTTATCATCCCACTTCCTCTGCATCAGTGTAGCATTATCATCCTACTTCCTCTGCATCTAGCTTCCTGCTGCTCTGTTCTTCTGGTTTCCAGAATTATCCTGTTCTGGTTCCCCTACCTCCACTTCCTGTCTAGCTACACATCCAATCAGCATTTTATTAAAGCAATATTTACAGTGACAAATATGGACAGTGTACAAGAGCACATTCTCACAGCATCCTGCCATTTCTTCTCCTGTTCTTTTCTCCCACCTCTGTTCTATTCCTCTCTATCCACTCCTCAGAAAATGTAAGAATTTCCATGGGGGTCAACAAAGCATAGCTTATCAAGTTGAGGCAGGACCATGCTCCTCCCCACTGGATCAAGGCTGAGCAATGTGTCCCACCATAGGTAATGAGCTCCAAAATGTCAGCTCATTCACCAGAAACAGGTCTTGGTCCCATTGCTAAGGGGCCCACAGAAAGAACAAGTTAGACAACTGTTACCCATATTCACAGGATCTAGGTCAATTTCATGAAGTCTCCCTGGCTATCAATCTAGAGTCCCTGAGATCTCTTGAGCTCAGGACATCTGTCTATGAGGGTTTTCCCATCATGATCTTGACCCATCCACCTTGCTTAAATAATCCCTCCTCCATCTCTTTACCTGGACATCTCTTCATCTGTCCAGTCCCTTCCCACGGAGTTCTATGAATTTACTTTGAAGCTCTTCCTTATTAGTTAGTTTTTATTCAGGGTTGTGAATTGTAGCCTGGTTATGAATGACTATAGCAAATTTTCTTTCTTGGACTGGGTTACATCACTCAGGATGATGATTTGTCTAGTTCCAGCCATTTGCTCACAAATTTCATAATGTCATTGTTTTTCATTGCTGAGTACTAAGCTGTTATGTAAATGTACTACATTTTCTTTATCCATTCTTAAGCTTAGGGTCATCAACCTAGTTTCTGGGTTCTGGCTATTACAACAATGGTGCTATTAACAAAGTTGAGCAAGTGTCCTTGTAGTATAATTGAGCATCCTTTGGTTATATACCCGAGACTAGTTTTGCTGGGTCTTGACGTAGATGGATTCCCAATTTTTAAGAAACCACCAAAGTGATTTCCAAAATGGCTATACAAGTTTGTACTACTACCAGCATTGGAAGAGTGCATTCAGTATTTTTGATCTTAGCCATTCTGACAGGTATAAAATAGTATCTCACAGATATTTTGATTTGTATTACCCTGATGGTAAATATGTCGAACATTTTCTTAAATGTCTTTTAGTCATTTGAGTTTCTTTTGAGAATTCTTTTTTTTAGAACTGTAGCTCATTTTCTAATATTCAAAATACTTGATATTTTCAATCTAGTTTCTTGAGTTCTTCATATATTTTAGATATCAGTCCTCTGTCAGATGTGGGTTTGATGAAGATCTTTTCCCATTCTGTAGATTGCCATTGAGTCTTATTGACTATGTTTTTTGCCTTACATGAGTTTCAGAAGGTCCCTTTTATTAATTGTCAGTCTCAGTATCTATGCTGCTAATATTATGTTCAGGAAGTAGTCTCCTATACCAATGCATTCAAGGCTACTTCTCACTTTCTCTCATCAGGTTCACTATACCTAGATTTATGTTGAGGCTTCGAGGTGATTTTTGTGCATGGTGATAAATTCGGCTCAATTTGTATCTTGTACATGTAGATGTCCAAATATACCAGCACCATTTGTTGAAGATTCTTTTTATCATTGTACAATTTTATCTTTCTGTCAAAAATCAAGTGTTTATCAGTGTGTGAATTTATGTTAGGGTGTTTTATTTCATTTCATTGATCCACATGATTTTTTTTTGTTTAGTTTGTTTGTTTTTTAAATGTCAGTATCAGGCTGTTTTTATTACTACGTCTGTATAATAGAGCTTGAAGCCAGATATGGTAATGTTCTTAAAAGTTCCTTTATTTTACAGGATTGTTGAGCTACCCTAATATTTTGTTTTGTTTTTTTCATGTGAAATTGAGTATTATTCTTTTGAGGTCTGTGAATAATTCTGTTGGAATATTGATGGAGATTGAACATAATCTGTAGATTATTTTTGGTAATATTGCCATTTTTACTATATTATTCCTACCAATCCAAGTGTATTACAGATCTTTCCACTTTCTTATATTTTCCTCAATTTCTTTCTTTTTTATAGTTCTTGTATTTCAGGCTTTTACTTGTTTGGTTAAAATTACCCCAGATATTTTATATTACTTGCAGCTATTATAAAGTTTAATGTTTTCCTGATTTCTTTTTATAACCCATATGTCATTTATATATAAGAGGATTATTGATATTTTGAGTTAATTTTGTAACTTTCAACATGCCTAATGGTGTTTGTTAGCTGTAGGAGTTCCCTGGTAGAGTTTTAGGGGTCACTTATATATACTATCATATCATCTGCAAATAGTGAAAGTTTAACTTCTTCCTTTCTAATTTCTATCCCCTTGATCTCTTTTTGTTGTCTTATTGCTCTAGCTACACAGCTTGTCTTGTTCCTGACTTTATTTCAATCAAAGTGAGTATCTCTCCATTTAATTTGATTTTTGCTGTTGGCATGCTACATATTGTCTTTGTTATGTATGTTTGTTGTATCTCTGATCTTTCCAAGACCTTTATCATGAAGGGGTATTTGATATTGTCAATTTTTTTAATCATTTAATGAGATGATCATGTGGATATTTTTCTTACAGATTGTTTACATGATGAATACAACTGACAGATATTTGTACATTGAACCATTCTTGCGTCTCTCAGATGAAGCCTGCTAGATCATGGTGGATAATTTTTAATGCTTTCTGGAATCAGTTTGCTAGTATTTTATTGAGTAGTTTTGTATCAAAGTTCATGAGGGAGATTGGTCTGGAATTCTAGGGTTTTTTTTGCATCTTTATGTGGTTTGAATGTCGATATAACTACAGCCTCATAAAAAATCTTGCCAATTTTCTTACTGTTTCTATTATGTGGGACCGTTTGTAATTCTGATAGAATTTAGAGCCAAAACCATCTAGCTCTATGCTTTTTGGCTGGGAGTCTTTTAATGATTGCTTTTATTTCTTTATTGTTTATAGGTCTATTTGAATTGCTTGTTTAATCTTGATTTAATTTTGACATGTAATACCTATCTGGACAATAACCCATTTTTTTAGGTTTTTTCATTTCATGGAGTACAGATTTTTAAAGTATGTATGACCTAATGATTCTCTGGATTTCTTCAGTGTTTGTTGTTATGTCCCCCTTTTCATTTCTGAATTTGTTAATTTGGGTATTTTTAACTTGGCATTTTGGCTAGTTTAGATCAGTTGGTCTATTTTGCAGATTTTCTCAAAGAACCAACTCTTACTTTCATTCTTTGTATAGCTCTCTGTTTTTGTTTTATTGATTTCAACCTTCAGTTTGATTAATTCCTGTAATTATACACCTTCTTAGTGAGTTTGTTCTTTTTGCTTTAGAGCTTTCAGTGTCATGCCAGGTGGATAATGTAAGATTTCTCAAAATTCTTTATGTAGGCATTTAGTACTATGAACTTTTCTTTTAGCAATAATGTCTCATAGGTTTGAATGTGCTGTAGATTCATTTTCATTGAATTCTAGGAAGTCTTTAGTTCCTTTTTTATTTCTTTCTTGACCCAGTGTTGATTCAGTTGAGTGTTGTTCAGTTTTCATGAGGTTTTTTGACTTTCTGCAATTTGTGTTGTTGTTGAATTCTAACTTTAAGCTATGGTGATCTGTTGCAATACAGAAGATTATTCCACATTTTTTTTGACTTTTGAATACTTATATTTTTGAAAATAAAGTATTAGTCACTATTTCTCAAATTTGTCCATATTTTATTTTAACATTTCTACAAATTCTTGATCTTCAGATATTAAAACCAGGTAATAATAAGACTATTATAATATTTCAGTGTTATTAACCACCTAGTTACATGATATTGCAATGAAGTTTCATAATACAGCCTGAGGTTGGATAATAGTCTATCTCTTTGTAAGAATGAATTATCAGTATTCAGTCTATTATTTTCATCTGAAGTCTTTGATCTGAGACACCAACTTTTTGAGATTTCAATTCTATAACCCCAGCCTTCCTTTCATCATTTCCTAAGTGAGGTCTGTTATGTCTAAACTACATCAAAGCAAAAAATAAAAAGTTCATACTGTATAATAAAATTACCAAAACCACAATTCAAATCAGCCTCCCATTGAAAAAAAAAGTGTATTTCAAGATTGAATAAAAGAACAAAAAGATAATTTCTCTTTGTCACTTCAGCTACTGTTTAATAGTTTTATCTTTAGTTAGTAGTTCATCAGAACCATGTCCCTTTGGGAAAATGATTCAGTAAATGTATTAAAGAGTAAAATGCTAATAACATCCCAAGTACTTCATATTGACACTGTTTCATTTCCTCTGATTTGCTATTTCAAAGTTTTCCTTTGGAAACTCTGTCCCACCACTAAGATATATCATAGGTTTTAATTACAACTGCCATGCTATTTGTCGCAATATTGTAAAATATTTGAGCATTTTATTTGAAATCTATTCATGATGGAAGGTTGTGGTGGTTCACTGTTCTTTTCAATTTTTGTTTCTAAATAAATAAAGAGGAAATGTTTACTCCCTGCTTTGTATTGCTTAACTTACTCATGGAACTAGATTACTTTTATTTGTAATAGAAAGAACCTGGAAAAAACCTAGATGTCCCTCAACTGAAGAATGGATTAACAAACTGTGGTACATCTACACAATGGAGTACTACTCAGCAGTAAGAAAAAATGATATCTTAAAATTTGCAGGCAAATGGATGGATTTGGAGAATATCCTACTGCATGAGGTATCACAAACTCAGAAAGATAAGCAGGGGATGTACTCACTCATTAGTGGACTCTAAACAAAGAAACAAACAAACAAACAAACAAACAAGAAAAAGCAAAGCATGCCCAAGCTGCAAACCACAGCCAGTGAACAGCTTGGGATCAGAAACACCCTGGACTGACTCCTTGGATCCCACTCCCCCTAGAGGAACACCTGACTCACTCTTGAGCAAGGGGGGAGAAAACTGCATCTGCCAGGTGTGGAGACTGAACTAAGCAATATTGGGGCCGTGAGACCATGGGACTGCCTGCAACCTGCCCAAGGAAGGGATGGGGATTTGTGGAGAAGAAAGAATGACCTGATGTGGTGGGAGGGGGAAGGGACCTTGAATAAGGATATACAAGGTTAGAATGTATGACTTCTTTGTTCATAGTAATAATAATAATAATGATGATAATAATAATAATAAAAGGAAAAAAAGAGTAGTTGCTACTCTTGCAGATGACCAACATAGCTGCTCACAACAATTTTCAATTTTAATTCAAGGAGATCCAAGGTTTATTCTTGTTCAGGAAGAAATTGATTACTTGTGATGCACTTAAATGCAGCCAGAAAAAAAAATACATATAAAATAAAAATAAATATACTTTAAATGTTTACCTTTTATCCTATACCTTAAGACAAAGTATTCCACATTTTTAATCTGTTGAGATTTGCATTGTGACCAAGTATGTAGTCAGTTTTGGAGAAGATTTCATGAACTGCATATAAAAATGTACATTCTTTTGTATTTGGGCAAAATATTCTAAGGATGTCTAATAAGTCCATTTGAAACATAACTATCGCGGTAAAAACCCGCCCTGAGATATGTTTTAAATGGGGTTTATTTTGTGAAAATCGCTTACAAAACAGAGCCGATTTTAAGAGAAGATGACAGGATGAGGTTGCAGAGCACCAGAGCCTTTCTAAGGAAGATTCTTTATCCCTACACCGTACGTCCGAACTCCCGGGCAGCTGGGCCGAACTGCTCATCAGGTCGGGAACTCCCACGAGAGAATGATGGCTTCCTGTCCTGGTCCTCTCCCTCGATGGTCTACTTCCGGAATCCTTTCCAGTTAACCACACCCCACTCGTCTCCAGTCCTATGACGCAATCGTTCACATATATAGTTCCTGATTTCCCACTACATCTCCCCGTTTTGTCTAAATAGGAAGGTTCTAAACTAGGTATAAAATTACATACTATAGGGATCATCATAAGACGGTGTCTGGAAAAGAGAAAGATACTAACATAAGTGAGGTCAAACTACTGCTAACAAACAACGACTACAAAGTACAATTTAATATCTAAAATGTTGATACGAGAAAATGCACAGGGATTGCTTTAAGGCTGTTTATCTTAAACAATAGAGTTCTAACACTTGAGTGTCTTTGCTGAAATATGAAGTAATAACAACCTCAACTATCTAATCTTCAACACCGTCAAGACCTGAGAAGGAAAATATATATCTAAAGTTGGAAGCATGAAGTAACTTCCAGAATTTAGGAGAAGACAATGTCAGTTAACTACCTGGACAGTCATCCACCATTTCTCTGTATAACGGGAGCATCCATCCTTGTGGCTACTGGCCTAGGATATCTGACAAGTTTCCATAGAAACAGGGTATTTTTTGGTAGGACCGTCTTATCCTGTCTAGGCAGGCTTCGGCAGTCTCTATCCCTCAACCTGC
>PVIH01001885.1:16037-162449 GCA_004025045.1 Sigmodon hispidus
TCACCAAACAAGACAATCTCTTTGCAAGATGTCTGTGATGCTCAACACCACCTTGAGAAAGGAACGGTGATGCCAGGAGTTGTCATGTCTCTCAAGGCCAAATTTGAGATAACAAAATCTTGAATGCCATATTCTCTCAGTCTATGAAGTGGTTGAAGACACCTATCTATTGGGTGTATTCTAACATGTTTCCGAAAAAGCTGAGTATTCTGACTTTTAGGTGATAAATTTGAGTAACCATAAAAATTGCTTTGTCTACAATTTCTCTTTATATGGCCTGGCTTACCACAATTGAAGCAAATAATGCCTTGATTTCTGATCTTAGCATTAGCAATGGCTTGACCTACTCAATTCTCTTCATTATGGTTTAGATATTCAGCATTAAGTGCATATTGAATCCATTCATCTAAGGGTGCACCCCTGATCTTTAATGGCATGATCAATTTTTTACATATCATATTAGCATTATCGAAGACCAAAGAGAGTATCAATTGTTTCCTAACTTCTGGATCCGACACTGCTCTATTTACAGCCTGAGTCAACCTCTGTAAAAAGTCTGTATAAGGCTTCATTGGACCTTGTTTAATCTGGGTATATGACTCAATTCTCTGTCCTGGGTCCAAAACCTTTTCCCAGGCATTTAAGGCGGCAGTATGACACAGCAACAGAACATGGTCATCATAAGTAGCCTGAACTGATAAATCAGCAAACTGGCCTTCCCCAAGGATTTGGTCCTTGGAGACGGTAACATTTCCAGTTTGATCTCGAGATTCCAAGGCTTTAGCCTCTTCTCGAAACCAATTCCTCCACTGGAAGTTTTGGCCATCATTCAACACTGCGTTTGTCAAATTCTTCCAGTCATCAGGAATTACTCGATTCTGTGCTGACCATGAGTTCAAGGATTGCCTCACAAAAGATGAGTGTACACCATAGTTCACTATGGCTTCCTTTATTGTCTTTAAATCCTTCATGGGTATAGGTTCATAATTGTATCCCACATTGTCAGAAGCCCTTCCACGTGGTTGTGGTCTTTTGGCCTCTACCACAACTGGGAATAGAGTTGGAGGGATCTGGGCTAGTCCCCTCATGGTAACCACTCTAGGTAAAGAACCTTCCCTGCAGGAGCACCGTTTAAGAGGGGGCTCTGGGTTATCTTGAGCAGGTGTTGCCTCAAGATCCTTTTCTAAAACCTCCAAGCAAGCCTCATAATCTTGTAACCTAGTGGTAATGGTCTTTTCCAGTGTTTTATAGTCTTCTATAAATGATCTCTCCAACAATTTCATAGAATGGAAAATTCTCCCTGTCTCCACATCTATCCGTTCTACTATCTTCTGTTCAAATTTCCTAGAGTTTCCATCCATTATCCTAAAATTTTCATCCATTTTTTTAAATTTTTCGTCCAATTTCCTAAAATTTTCAGCAATATGAGCTCTAAATTCCTCTGTGATCAAAGTAGACCTCTCTTCTATGGAAACAATGAGTTTCTGGAGTGTCTTAATACATTCATCCATGCCAGACATCTTAGTCTCATACTCTCTATGTTGAGATGCCTTAAAATAGCTAAGTATGAAGTACATTATCACACAAAAAAGCAAAAGGACTCCTGGGTAGAGATAACTTCCAAATGCGTAATCCTGGAAATAATCCTCTATCACCATTGTGACAAAGTGAGAAAAATTCTGAACTTTTATCTGGTAAGACATTGTTGAAAGGGAAAAAAAATATGTAGAAACGAAAAGGAAGAAAAAAATATACTCAGAGGTAATGAGAACTTACAGCCAGCAGATGTCGCTGTTGTGATCAGCAGCGGCAGCAATGGTGCGGGAAACGAGGTGGTGATTCGGCTGGGAGGGTCTTTCTCAGATCTTTCAACAAATCCTACCAGGCGTGCTCCACTAGAACGGGTCAATCCATCTCTCAGGAGGTCTGCCGCAGGTAGATTCATTCCTGGTTGCATACAGGAGGCTTGTGCACAGCTGGTAACCAAGTTCAGACAAGCTCCGTGGGCGAGTGAGGAACCCGGCAGGTTTTTAGAATTAGCCCCGCATTCAGGCACCAATTATCGCGGTAAAAACCCGCCCTGAGATATGTTTTAAATGGGGTTTATTTTGTGAAAATCGCTTACAAAACAGAGCCGGTTTTAAGAGAAGATGACAGGATGAGGTTGCAGAGCGCCAGAGCCTTTCTAAGGAAGATTCTTCATCCCCAAGCCGTACGTTTGAACTCCCGGGCAGCTGGGCTGAACTGCTCACCAGGTCGGGAACTCTTGTGAGAGAATGATGGCTTCCTGTCCTGGTCCTCTCCCTCGAAGGTCTACTTCCGGAATCCTTTCCAGTTAACCACGCCCCACTCGTCTCCAGTCCTATGATACGATCGTTCACATATATAGTTCCTGATTTCCCACTACACATAACATCTGATAGCTCCCTTATTTCTTTGTAAAGTTTTTGTCTGGCATACCTGTTACTGGTGAGAGTTGGGGGGTAATTTCTCCCACTATTAGTGCATAGGGTTTGATCTATGATTTAAGCTATAGTAATATTTCTTTTATAAATGTCAATGCTCTTGTATTTATGACATAAATGTTCACAATTGGGACTTCATCTTAATGGATTTTTCCTGTGATGAATATAAAATGTCCTTCTCCATCACTTTTTTGACTAATTTCTTAGAGAATTTTCTTAAATATTAGTATAGTTATACCACCTTGTTTCTTAGATCCATTTAATTGGCAAATATTTTTCCAAACTTTTACTCTGAGGTAATTTCTAGCTTTAAAGTTAAGGTGTGTTTCTTGTGTGGACCAAAAAGATAAACATTATTTTCAAATTCATTATGTTATCCTGTGCCTTTTTATAGGGAAATTTAGTCCACTGACATTAGGAGGTATTAATGGCGGACTAGTGATTTTTAATTTCCGGATTTTTTGGTCTTGATGGTAGTGGTGGCAGTGTGTGTGTGTGTGTGTGTGTGTGTGTGTGTGTGTGTGTGTGTGTGAATGTGTGTTTCCTTTTTGGGGAATTTGCTGCTGTGAGATTATCTATTGCCATGGAGGCTTGTTGTGCAGTTAACTTCCTTGAATTGGAGTTTTTCTTGTAGTACTTTCTATAGGACTGGATTTGTACATAGGTATAATAGAAATCTGTGTATTTTTCATGGAATATCCTATTTTTCTTTCATCTACAGAAAGATTTGCTGGTATAGTATTCTGGGCTGGCACTTGTGGTCTCTTAGCATCTGCAAATGAGGTGGACTTTCTGGCTTTTAGAGTCTAAGTTAAGAAGTTGAGTATAATTCTGATACATCTCCCTTCATGTGTTACTTGTTCCTTTTTATTTTCAGCTCCTAATGATCTTTCTTTATTCTGTATATTTTGTGTTTTGGTTATAATTAGGTAAGGGGATGTTTTTAATTCAGTATATTTGGTGTTATATAAGTTCTTGTATCTTCATAGGTATGTTCTTCTTTAGGTTGGGAAAGTTTTCTTCTATGATTTTGTTGAATATATTTTCTATGCCATTGAGCTGGAATTCTTATCCGTTTTCTATTACAAATGTTCTTAGGTTTGGACTTTTTATGGTCTCCCAAGTTTCCTGGATGTTTTGTGCAAAGAATTTATTTTACATTGGATTAACATATTCTTTGACTGATAAACCTATTTTATTTATCATATCTTCAATATTATCTCTTTCATCTCTTGTATTCTACTGGTTATATTTGCATGTATAGTTCCTGTTAATTTACTAAAGTTTCCCGTTCCAGAATTCCTTTTTATTATGTTTTCTTTATTGTCTTTATTAGAACTTTCAAGTATTGAATTGTTCTCTTCACCCATTTGATTGTTTTATGCATTTTTTTGCTCTCTTAAAGGGATTTGTCATTTTTTTCCATATTTTATTTGTCTTTTCTTACTGTTCTTCTATAATTTTGTTAATTATATTTCCTATTGTTTGTGATGAGACTTTTCTCTTTCTATTTCTGTTACTCATAGGTTTGTTCTTTTTGCTGTCCCAAAATCTATTAGGTAAAACAAGTCTATCAGGTGAAAAATATTCAGTACTCACTGTATAAAATTTATAAGTTTCCAGGTAAAAGATAACTATATTTTATACTTTTCATATCCCTTTATCAAATAACATTTATTAAGTCCCAAGGTCCCAATATTGGTTAGCTCAGACTCTACTACTGGTAAATACAGTTTTCGCCCCCCAATGTCATGACTGAGTTAGGTGTTCCTCTAGGGAAGGTGGGATCCAAGGTGTCAGTCCAAGGTGTTTCCTTAGTGGTTGTGGTTTGCAGCTTGGGCATGCTTTGCTTTTTTCTTGTTTTGTTTGTTTGTTTGTTTGTTAGTTTAGAGCCCACTAATGAGTGAGTATATCACCTGCTTATCTTTCTGAGTTTGTGTTACCTCACACAGTAGGATATTCCCCAAATCCATCCATTTGCCTGCAAATTTTAGGATATCATTTTTTCTTACTGCTGAGTAGTACTCCATTATGTAGATGTACCACAGTTTGTTAATCCATTCTTGAGTTGAGGGGCATCTAGGTTGTTTCCAGGTTCTTGCTATTACAAATACTGCTGCTTTGAACATAGTTGAGCTAATGCCATTGGAGTACAACTGTGCATCTTTAGGGTATACACCGAGAATTGGTATTGCTGGGTCCTTGGGGAGATTGATTCTCAGTTTTCCGAGAAACCACCATACTGCATTCCAGAGTGGCTGAACAAGCTTACATTTTCCATCAACAAGGGAGGAGTGTTTCCCTTGCTCCTCACCCTCTCCAACATAGGTTGTCATCTGTGTCTTTTATCTTAGCCAATTTGACATGTGTCAGGTGGTATCTTAAAATTCTTTTGATTTGCATTTCTCTGATGGCTAAAGATGATGAGCACTTTTTCAGGTGCCTTACAACCATTCGTACTTCCTCTGCTGAGAATTCCCTTTTTAGATCTGAACCCCATTTTTTTATTGAGTTATTCAAGGTTTTGGGCTCTACATACTTGAGTTCTTTATATCTCTTAGAGATCAATCCTCTATCACTTATAGGGTTAGTGAAAAACTTTTCCCATTCTGTAGGTTCTTGTTTTGTCCTATTGACCATGTACTTATCTTTATAGTAGCTTCTCAGCTTCAGGAGATCCCACTTATTGATTGTTGACTTTAGAATCTGTGCCACTGGTGTTATATTTAGGAAGTGGCCACGTGTGCCAATTCGTAGAAGTGTATTTCGCACTTTCTTTTCTATCAAGTTCAAAGTGGCTGGGTTTAAGTTGAGGTCTTTGATCCACTTGGATTTGATTTTTTGTGCAGGGTGACAGGCTTGGGTCTATTTGCATTTTTCTACACACTTCCATCTAGCTATGCCAACACCATTTGTGAAATATGCTATCTTTTTTCCATTGAATATTTTGGGCCTCTTTGCTTATAGGTTTTTGGGTTAATGTCTGGGTCTTCAATTCTATTCCATTCATCCACAAGTCTGTTTTTATGCCAGTAATAGGCTGCTTTTATTAGTGTAGCTCTATAGTATAAGTTGAAGTCAGGGATGGTGATGCCTCCTGAGTTTCTTTTGTTGAGCAAAAATAGTTTTGGCAATCCTGGCTTTCCTGTTATTCCAAATGAAATTGAGTATTGTTCTTTTAAAGTTCTAAAAATTTTGTTTAGAGATTTTGTTGGGCAGTGCATTGAATTTGTAGATTGCCTTTGGTAGAACTGCCATTTTTATTATGTTACTCCTACCTATCCAGGAACATGGGAGAGCTTTCCATTTTCTATATCCTCTTCAGCTTCTTTCATCAGTGATTTAAACTTTTTGTAAATAGATCTGTTGCTTCTTTGATTATATTTACTCCAAGGTATTTAATACTATTTTCAGCTATTATGAAGGTTGATGTTTCCCTTATTTTTTTCTGCCCATTTATCTTTAGTGTATAGGAGGGCTACTAATTTCTTTGAGTTAATCTTGTATGCTGCTACATTGCTGAAGGTGCTTATTAGCTGTAGAATTTCTTTGGAAGAATCTTGTGGACCTTTATGTATACAATCCTATGATCTGCAACTAGAGAAGTTTCACTTCTTCTTTTCCAATTTGTGTCCCCTTAACCTCCATTCTTTCTCTTATTGCTTTAGCTAAAACTTTGAGAACGATAATGAATAGATAAGGGGAGAGAGGACACCTTTGTCTAGTTCCTGATTTTAGTGGGATTGCTTTGAGTTTTTCTCTCTTAAGTTTGATGCTGGCTATAGGCTTCTTGTAGATTGCCTTTATTATATTGAGATATTATCACTTTATTCCTTATCCTTCAAGAGCTATTATCCAAAAGGAGTGTTGGATTTTGTCAAAGGCTGTTTCGGCATTTAAGGATATGTTCCTGTGGCTTTTTTCCTTTAGTTTGTTTAAATGATGGATAAAGTTTATGGTTTTTTGTATGTTAAACCAACCCTGCATTTCTGGGATGAAGCCTACTTGGTCATGGAGATTTCAATCTTGAATATTTATGACCCTAACATAAGGGCAACAACCTATGTAAAAGAGACACTTCTAAAGTTCAAATCCCACATCAATTCTCACACCCTAATAGTGGGAGACTTCAATACCCCACTTTCACCCCTGGATAGTTCAACCAGACAGAGACTCCACAGAGAAATAAGGAGTCTAACAGAGGTTATGATACAAATGGGTTTAATACATATCTAAGGAAGCTTCCAACCAAATGCAAAGGAATATACATAATTCTCAGCTGCTCATGGAACTTTCTCTAAAAATTTACCACATAATTGGTCATAAAGCAAATATCAACAGATTAAAAAAAATTGAAATAATCCCTTGTATCATATCAGACCACCAGGGCCTAAAGTTAGAGTTCAACAACATCAAATATCAAAGAAAGCCTACCAAACCATGGAAACTAACCATCACTCAGCTGAACCACATCTGGGTCAAGGAAGAAATTAAGAAAGAAATCAAAGTCTTCCTAGAATTTAATGAAAATGAATCCATAAGGTACCCAAACTTGTGGGACACAATGAAAGCAAACTTAAGAGGAAAATTTATAGCACTAGATGCCTATATGAAAAACCTAGAGAAATCCCACCCTAGAGACCTAACAGCTCAGCTGAAAGCCTTAGAACAATTAGAAGCAAACTCACCAAGAAGGAGTTGAGGGCAGGAAATAATCAAACTTAGAGCTGAAACCAATACAATTGAAACAAAAAGAACAATATGAAGAATAAATTAATCTAAGAGTTGGTTCTTTGAGAAAGTCAACAAGATAGATAAGCCCTTATCCAAACTAATCAAAAAGAGAGAGTGTGTCCAAATCAACAAAATCAGTAATGAAAGGGGAACATAACAACAGACCCCCAGGAAATCCAGAGAATTATCAGATCATCCATTAAAAATGTGTATTCCACAAAAATGAAAAACCTAGAAGAAATGGACAGCTTTCTAGATGGATAGAATTTACCAAAATTAAATGAAGAACAAATTAATTACCTAAATAGGCCTAAAACCCTTAAGAAAATGAAGTTGTCATTAAAAGCTTCCCAAAAGATAAATGTCAAGATGTGGTGGGAGGGGGAAGGGACCTTGAATAAGGATATACAGGGATGAGAAAAAAAAAATTTCAGAGGGAAAGCTGAACACATAGTAAATATATGTTTAGCAATCTTATTTGCATTACCACCCTTGATAAGCCATGCTTATGATTCTTATCCTCTTCATAGTTATTGTTAACTTTTCCTCATTTTAAATTCATGTTACTGTTTTTTGTTAAATACAAAATAAAGAAGGAAAACAAAAACAAAAACAAAAACAAAAAAAACAAAAAAACAAAAAAAAAAAAAGCTTCCCAAAAAATAAAAGCTCAGATTCAGGTGGTTTCAGTGCAGAATTCTGCCAGACATTCAAAGGAGAATTTCTACCATTATTCCTCAAACTATTTCACATAGTAGAATCAGGTGGAATATTGCCAAATTCCTTTTATGAGGTCACAGTTTCCCCAATACTAAAGCACTCAAAGACACAACAAGCAAAGAGAATTACAGACCAATTTTCCTCATGAATATTGATACTAAAGTTCTCAACAAAATTTTGGCAAACCAAATACAACAATATGTAAAAAATATCATCCACCAAGGCTTGTTTTCTTTAAGGGTCTGGCCACATGGAGTTTAATTATGCTCCAGTAAGTAAATGAGCAGCATGAATGTGCAGTTTTGTAAATGGGGAGATCATAAGTGTGGACATGATTCTGAGAGGTCTGATATCTGCATTTGATGGGGTGCATGATATTAAAACACCAAATAATAAGTACTTTTAAAGGCTTTGTTTATTTTATTAATTTTTATGGAATTATAAGACATGTATTTGTCTTTCTATCCTTGCATATCCTTATTCAAGGTACCTTCCCCCCTCCCACCACAATAGATCATTCTCTCTTCTCCACATCTCCCCATCTCCCCCATAGGCAAGTGGTGCCAAGGACCCATGGTCCCAATGGTTCCAATATTGGCTTAGTTCAGCCTCCACTCCTAACAAATCCAGTTTTTGCCCCTCAACATCAAGACTGACTCAGGTGTTCCTCTAGGGGTAGTTTGATCCAAGGAGTCAGTCCAAGGTGTTTCTGATACAGAGCTGTTCAGCGGTTGTGGTGTGCAGATTGAGTATGCTTTGCTTTTTTTTTTTTTCTTTTGTAGCCACTAATGAGTGAGTACATTCTTTGCTTATCTTTCAGGGTTTGTGATACCTCACTCATGAGGATATTCTCCAAATCCATCCATTTGCCTGCACATTTTAGAATATAATTTTTCTTAATGCTCAATAGCACTCTATTGTTTAGATGTACCACAGTTTGTTAATCCATTCTTGAGTTGAGGGGCATCTAGGTTGTTTCCAGGTTCTTGCTATTACAAATAATGCTGCTATCAACATAGTTGAGCTAATGCCATTGGAGTGCGACTGTGCATCTTAGTGGTAGCAATAGTGGTATTGCTAGGTCCTTGGGGAGATTTATTCTCAGTTTTCTGAGAAACTGCCATACTGCATTCCAGAGTGGCTGAACAAGCTGACATTTCCCATCAACAATAGAGGAGTGTTCCCCTTGCTCCTCACCTTCTCCAGTATAGGTTATCATCTGTGACTTTTATCTTAGCCAATCTGACATGTGTCAGGGGGTATCTCAAAGTTGTTTTGATTTGCATTTCTCTGATAGCTAAAGATGTAGTGCCTTTCAGCCATTTGTAATCTGGCTGAAAATTCCCTGTTTTGTTCTGAGCCCCATTTTTTGATTGGGTTATTCAAGGTTTTGGGCTCTATTTCTTGAACTCTCTACAAATTTTAGAATCAGTCCTCTGTCACTTGTAGGGTTGGTGAAAATCTTTCCCATTCTGTAGGCTGTTATTTTGGTTCATTGAATGAGTCCTTTGATTTATAGAAGCCTCTCAGTTTCACGAGGTCCCACTTATTGATTGTTGTTCTTAGTGTCTGTGCTGCTGGTGTTATATTTAGGATGTGGTCACCTGTGCCATTGTGTTGGAGGGTATTTCTATAAGGTTCACAGGGGATGGGTTTATGTTGAGGTCTTTGATCCACGTGGATTTGAGTTTTTTACAGGGTGATAGACTTGGATCTGTTTGCATTTTTCTACACTCTTCTATCCAGCTATGCCAGCACCATTTGTTAAAGATACTATCTTTTTTCTATTGAGTATTTTGGGCCTCTTTGTCAAAGATCTGGTGCTCATAGGTTTTTGGGTTTATGTCTGGGTCTTAATTGATTCATTGATCGACAAGTCTGTTTTTATGCCAATACCATGATGTTTCTAACACTGTAGCTCTACAGTATAAGTTGAAGTAGGAGATGGTGATGTCCCCTGAGATTCTTTTGTTGAATAAAATAATTTTGGCAATCCTGGCTTTCTTGTTATTCCAAATGAAATTGAGTATTGTTCTTTCAAGGTCTGTGAAAATTGTGTTAGGATTTTGATGGGAAGTGCATTGAATCTGTAGGTTGCTTTTGGTACAATTGCCTTTTTTTCTATGTTGATCCTACCTATCCAGGATCATGGGAGATCTTTCCATTTTTTGAAATCCTCTTCAATAATCTTTCTTTGGTGATTTAAAATTTTTGTCAAATATATCTGTTACTTCTTTGGTTATACTTACTCCAAGGTATTTAATGCTATTTGCAGCTATTATAAAGGGCGATGTTTCCCTTATTTCTTTTTCAGCCCTTTTATCTTTAGTGTATAGGAGGGCTACTGATTTCTTTGAGTTAATCTTATATCCTGCTACAATGCTGAGGGTGTTTATCAGCTGTAGATGTTCCCTGGTAGAATTTTGTAGCTTACTTATGTATGTAATCATATCATCTGCAAATAGAGATAGTTTCACTTCTTCTTTTCCAATTTGTATCCCCTTAATCTCCTTTCATTCTCTTATTGCTTTAGCTAAAACTTCAAGAAATATATTGAATAGATAAGGGAAGAGAGAGTTCCTGTTTTCAGTGAGAGTGATTTGAGTTTTTCTCCATTAAGTTTGATGTTGACTGTTGGCTTCTTGTAAATTGCCTGTATTATATTTAGATATTTTCACTGTACTCCTAATCTCTCCAGGACTTTTGTCATGAATGAGTGTTGGATTTTTCAAAAGATTTTAAAGTGTCTAAGGATATGATCAGGTAGTTTTTTTTTTTTTTTCTTCAGTTTGTTTATATGATAGATGACATTTACGTTTTTCGCTAAATTGAACCATCCTGCATTTCTGGGATGAAGCCTACTTGATCATGGTGGATGATATTTTTTTATATGTTGTTATATATGGTTTGCCAGAATTTTGTTGACAGTTTTAGCACCAATATTTATGAGGAAAATTGTTTTGTAATTCTTCTTTGTTGAGCCTTTGAGTGGCTTCAGTATTAGGGTAATTGTGACTTCATAAAAAGATTTTGGTAATATTTCTTTAATTTCTCCTGTGAGAAACATTTTGAGGAGTATTGGTAATAGCTCATCTTCGAATGTCTGGTAGAACTCTGCACTGAAACCATCTGGACCTGGTCTTTTTTTTACTTGGGAGTCTTTTAATCACAGCTTCAATTTCCTTTAGTGTTGTAGATCTATTTATGTATTTAATCTGTTCTTCATTTAATTTTGGTAAATGGTACCTGTCCAGAAAGCTGTTCATTTCTTCTAGGTTTTCCATTTTTGTGGAATATAGATTTTTAAAATATGACCTGATAATTCTCTGGATTTCCTGGGGGTTTGTTGTTATGGCTCCCTTTTCATTTCTTATTTTGTTGATGTGGATACTATCTCTCTGCTTTTTGGTTAGTTTGCATAAGGGCTTATGTATCTTGTTGACTTTCTCAAAGAAACAATTCTTTGATTCATTCTTTGTAATGTTCTTTTTGTTTCAATTGTATTAATTTCAGCTCTAAATTTGATTATTTCCTGCCATCTACTACTTCTAGGTGAGTTTGCTTCTAATAGTTCTAAGCTTTCCAGCTGTGCTGATAGTTCTCTAGTGTGGGATTTCTCTAGGTTTTTTATATAGGCATCTAATGCTATGAATTTTTTTTTCTCAAGACTGCCCTCATTGTGTCCCACAAGTTTGGGTACATTGTGGATTCATTTTTGTTAAATTCTAGAAAATTTTCTTTCTTAATTTCTTCTTTGACCCAGAGGTGGTTCAGTTGAGTGATGTTTAGTTTCCATGATATTTGATGTTGTTGAACTCTAACTTTAGGCCCTGGTGGTCTGATATGATACAAGGGACTATTTCAACGCTTTTGTATCTGTTGATATTTCCTTATCAACAGATAAGTGGTCAATTTTAGAGAAATTTACATGTGGTACTGAGAAATATGTATATTCCTTTGTGTTAGGGTAGAAGCTTCTGTAAAAATCTATTATATCCTTTTGTATCATACCCTCTGTTAGACTCCTTATTTCTCTGTTGAATGTCTGTCTGGTTGACCTATCCAAGGGCGAAAGTGGGTTATTGATGTCCCTCACTATTAGAATTTGAGAGTTGATGTGGGATTTGAGCTTTAGTATTGTTTCTTTTACATAGATAGGTGCTCTTATATTAGGGGCATACATATTCAGGATTGAAATCTCATCTTCACCAATTTTTCCTGAGATGAATAAGTAATGTCTATCCTGGTCTCTTTTAATTGATTTTAGTTTGAAGTCTACTTTGTTAGATATTAGAATGGCAACCCCAGCTTCTTTCTTAAGACCCTTTGGTTGGAAAATCTTTTTCCAACCCTTTACTCTGAGTCTGTGTCTGTCTTTTAGGTTGAGTTGTGTTTCTTGTATGCAGCAGGAGGATGGCTTCTATTTTTGTATCCATTTGTTAGTGTTTGTCTTTTTGTAGGTGAATTGAGTCCATTGATATTAAGGGATATTAGTGAACACTGATTGATATTTCCTGTTATTTTTAGTGGTGGGTTATATGTATTTCCTTTCTCTGGGCTTTTCTTCAGGGGCTTATTGTTTGTTTGTGGTTTCTTGGGTGTATCTGTGATTCTTAGGTTGAAGTTTTTCCTCTAATGCTTTCTGAAGGGTTGGATTGGTTGATAGATATTATTTAAAGCTGACTTTTTCATGCAATATCTTGCTTACTCCATCTATGCTGATTGCTAGTTTTGCTGGGTATAGTATTCTAGGTTGCCAGCCAAGCCCTTTTAGTGTCTGTATAACTTCTGACTAAGCCCTTCTTGCTTTCATTGTTTCCATTGAATAGTCAGGTGTTATTCTGATGGGTCTGCCTTTATAAGTAAGTTGGCCCTTTTCTTTTGCAGCTATTAAAATTATTTCATTGTTCTGTATCTTTTGTGGCTTGATTACTATGTGACGAGCAGACTTTTTTTTGGGGGGGTGCAAATCTATTTCTTGTTCTGTAATCTTCTTTTATCTTTATAGGCATCTCCTTCTTTAAGTTGGGAAAGTTTTCTTCTATGATTTTATTGAATACATTATCTGTGTCTTTGAGCTTGAATTTTTCTATTTTGAGCTCTTTCTATTCCTATTATTTTCATGTTAGGTCTTATCATGGTGTCCTAGATTTTCTGAACATTGTGTGTTATGGCTTTTTTGGTTTTAGGTTTTCTTTGACTGATGTATCTATTTCAGCTATTGAGTCTTCCACTCCAGAGTTTCTCTCTTCTATCTCTTAGATTCTGTTGGTTATGCTTGTGTCTGTAATTCTAGCTCTTTTCTTCAGGATTTCTATTTCCAGCTTTGCCTCATTTTGTGCCTTTTTTATTGCTTCTATTTCACTTTTTTGTTCCTGGAATGATTCTTTCATTTTTTGGTTTTCCATTTCTTGGTTTTCTTTCCAGGATTTGTTCTTCTTTTTTAATTGTTTGTTTGTATTTTCTTCTATTTCCTTAAGGGATTTTTTTCATATCCTCTTTGAAGGCTTTAATAATCTTCATATAGGTGCTTTTGCTGTTGTTTCCTTTTGATTTCTCTTCATTGCTCTTTTCATGTCTTATAGTTGTAGAACCATCAATTTCTCCTGGTGTTGCCTTGTTGTTCTTTGTATTGCTTTATGTATTTCACAATTGTTCAGCTCCTAGTCAGTTGTGGCTAGAGGGCTTGTGAGTCTGCTCTGAGCAAGTAGTCTGTTCAATCTTTGACTGTGCTCTGGACAGGCGACTGCATTTCCAAGACCCTCAGTCCTTGTACGATAACACAGTTTACCCTTGAGATGGGGCCCAGTCGGGCAGGGCCTACAGACTTCTACTCGGTCAAGTCTGAGAGCACACCCTTGGGTGTGAGCCAATTCCAGAGAGGTAATGTCTGGCCCAGGGGGTGGGATCCACTCAACTTTACATTTGATTTTCTTCCAGATGTTTTTATTATATTTGGCCTGCAATAGAAAAACCATAAACTTGCAAACAAAATAATAAAAATAGGTTATTTTTCACTATTTTGGATCCAGAGGTCCAACAGAAATCAAGGTTCCATATGATTCACTTGCTAGCTTTGGCTCTCTTTCTGGCTTGAAGGTGACTACAGAATTTCTATGGGTTGAAATAACCTCATCTTTATGAAGAGAGAGAGAAGAGGTTGACAGAGGAGTAAGAAGAGAAAAAGTAGATAGATTGATTTGATATGGGATGTGTTTCTGTATTGTGTGAATATACTGTGTTACCATTTGTTAATAAAGGGCCTGTTTTGCCCTATGGCAAGGCAGCTTAGAGGTAGGTGGGAAATCTAAGCATAGATAAAAGAAAGGAAAGCAGAGCCAAGGGAAATAGGATCCAGCCACCAAAGAAGCAAGATGAAAAAGTACAAGTAAGCCACAAACCAATACACAGATTAATGAAGAGCTCTGTGGTAATGAGTCTGAGTGTAGGCCAAACAATTTATGATTAATATAACCCTCTGAGTAACTATTTTACAAACAGTTGCAGGACCATGTGTGGGAGATATTTATTTTCACCACAGACCCAGAATGGCCAGAAACTTCTGGCTACATTGAAAATGTGTGTGCTGCCTTCATCTATTAAATGATGAAAGCAAATGCAGAGATCTATAGTCAATCAAAGAGAAGAAAGAGGGATTATATGAGTAATGGATATTATAGCACAAATTCAGGGTATAAAAAAAGAGACTCTAAGCCAAATATTGGGAGAAGGCTGAAATAACAGAGAGAGGATGCACCACAGTCAATTCTCACCCAAGTATTTTGCAACTTTCTCAGCCTTGCTCCTGGTCACTTCTGCAGGTCAATTCTGCCTCTGCTGAATTTCTAGGCGCCCTTAAATACCCTTCTTATCAGCTGTACCCCTTCCAGGTTAGGATTAAAGTTGTGAACTACTCCATTTTATAGCTAGCCTTGAAATCACAGAGGAAAACTCTGTCTTTGGAGTTATGGGATTAAGGGTTTAGGTCACCATTCCTAGCTTTCCCTGTGATGAGATTAAAGATATGTGCTATGGAATTTAAGCTGTTTGTCCTTGTACTCAAGGATCAACAAATTCCTGTTCTGTCTGCCTAGGATTTGACTGTGTGTGTGTGTGTTGTCCCTTCAATATTTCTGGTTTATTAAATATGTACTGTATGACCACAGGGTATCAACATCATAATGGGACAGAGACAACTGAACCAAACTAGTAGGAACTCACTAACTTTAGACCTAGAGCTTTGGAGCCTTCATGAGACCTAACTAGAACCTCTGCAAAGGGGAGACAGTTTTGTATTTTGGTTTGATTGAGGGACTAGTGGCAATGGAATCTGTCCCTGGTGCATGAAATGGCCTTTGGAGCTCATTACCTAGGGTGGAACACCTTGCATAGCCCTGATGCAGAAGGAAGGGTCTTGGTCCTGCCTTAACTTAATGTACCAGGTTTTGCCGACTCCTTATAAAAGGCCTTACACTTTTGGAGGAGATCAAAGATGGGTTGGAGAAGAAGGCTAGGGGTGAGAACTAGAAGAAAGATGAGAGGAAGATCTATGGTTGGTATGTAAAACAAATAAAAAAAAATTTAAAAAGAAAAAATGACAAAAAGAAAAAAAAGGTAAATATATGCTCTAGTCTGTCACAGAAGAATATTAATCTTATCACAAAGCTACCACCTCCATGATGTCTTCTAACCCTAATTGCATCTCACAGGTACCATTTTAAAATAAATACTATTTCATTAGGGGTCGAAGTTTCAGCACATGATCTCCAGTAGAAAAATTTAGTCTATTGGAGAATTCTTGTCCCTAATCTATTAAAATCATGTTCTTTCTATGGTATTTCCATGAGTTGACCAATAAAACAATGTAAAATATTATGTTTTAGATCATATAGTTGAAGAAGTAAATCAATAGCAGAAACCTAGAGTCTAGGATAAGAAAAACATACTTAGAGTATTTCAAAGAGCAAGGAAACACAGAGCATTATGTATCACAGTAATCGGACATAGATTCTTAGAACTTAGTTCTTCCAAATCATATGTAAATTTCAGAATTATTACAGGGTAAGTCTTTAGTTGTTGTTGCTCTACATAATTTTTTAACTTTATTTGTAAGGTTTTTCTTTTTTTTTTTTACATTTTGTTGCTTCTTTGTGAATTCATATTATGCATTCCACTTATATCATGCAACCACTTATATCTTCATTTCCTCACACCAGTTTTCTGTCTTTGTAACCTCTCCACCCAAATCAAAATCAAACTTAAAAGAAAAATCAAAAGCCAAACAAAACAATTAGGAAAAATAAATATAAGCATTGTTACTAAACAACAAAAAAACTGTATCAATGAAAATTAGAAGAAATGATAATTCCAATAGCAGAATATTAGAGAAAAGAAACTGGTGGTTTCTCCAAACTAAAAAAAATATATTAATTATCTCTCTTCTGCTTTTGGCTGTCCATGGAGTATAACCTATAATTTTTCTTGATAATTTCTCTTACATCATTTTTCTAAGTAGATCCTTTGGGATAGTGTAACTGATAAAAGCTTATAGTTTCTTGCTGCCCAAACATTTTGCTGCTGCAAAAGGCAGAGAAACTCGTGTTTTCCAAGTAAGTTCAATGAACAGATTTCGGTAATAGCAACAAAATAATGATTCTAAAATTGAAGACCAAAATGGTCTTTAGACGGGAACATTTTAGGTGACATTTTTGAAATAAAGGTAAAATTTAATCTTGGTTTATTTTAGTTGTACATATACTTAATGACATATAAAATGCATAATTAGATTGTATTTGGAAAAGTTTTGAGAATTCTAAAATCTATTATGCTATTTTGAAGAGTAGACACTCAAAGGAAAGATTGTTATGTTCATAAAAACCTCACTTATTAAAATTCTGTCTTTCAGTAGCTATTGCTCATTTAAAGGGCAAGTGTAGATTAACCTAGACCTAAAAATCCACTGTATTCTTTTCTTCTTTGATTAAATATCATAAGTATTTAACCCAGAAGATATCACATCTTTCCTTTAAGAAGGAGTTTTACCTCTATTTTATATTTCAGTATCTAAGCCAAGAAATTCTAAATGAGGGCCAAAATTACCAATCATGGCATGTCCCTAATTTTATCATTAGCTTCAATTTTTAATGCTATGTTATTCGTATGAGAATAATCATCTAGACATACTTAAATACATTATTCAAAAAGAAAATGGTTGTATACTATTAGTTTAAAATATATTACATGTGTTTATGCTGTGGAATATTTGTTTTAGTGATACAAAGATGTGTTACATTCTTTTATATTGCATTTGTTTACCTCTGTGAAGCTGTGTTTTTGACAGTCAAAAACACATGATTGATCTAATAAAGAGCACAACAGCCAATAGCAAGGCAGGAGAAAGGATGTCAGGGCTGGCAGGCAGGGTGAATATATAGGAGGAGAAATCTTGGGGAAAAAGGAGAAAGGACACCAGGGGCCAGCCAAACAGCAAGCCACAGAATAAAAAGTAAAGAAAAAATACAAAGAATTAGATAAAAGGTAAAAGCCCATAGGCAAAAAGTAAGTGGGCTAATTAAGATATGAAAAGCTGGCTAGAAACAAACCAAGCTAAGGCCAGGCATTTATAAGTAAGAATAAGCATCTGTGTATTTATTTGGGAACTTGGTAGTGGGCCCCCAAAGACCAAATAGTGAAAGAGCTAAAAAAAAAAAGCCAGCTCAGTACAGAAAAGTAAGGAACTGATATTTGTTTGTATAATGTTTTAACAAATATAATGTCTATAAAGCCAGTAATATTTTCCCAAATTTGATTTTATTTTCCATATATAGAACAATATATTAAACTATGAAATTTAGTAACAGGAAAAATTTCAGATGTCTTATTACTTTGTGTTATATAGGAAAAAGTCCAAAAAGACAGGCAAATATAAGAAGACGTTTCACTTGAACTGCAGTACCAATATAATAGCGATATAGTTCATGTGTGCGTATGTGTATGTGTGTGTGTGCATGTTTGTGTACATCAGTCACAAAGAAAGTGACATGTTGTAAATAAATTGACAAAAATCAGTTGGGAAGCAATAGTGCTTTTTAATTAACGTTTTTAAAAATATGCATGAATAAAATGAGTGTGAGTATGTAATGTGTCTTACATATGAAAATTAATACATAACAATATGTAATGAAAAAATATAGGAGAAACATTTTTAGACATAGAATGATAGGAGTTCCTGGTACAAATACCATAAACACCTTTGTACCATTGCCTGTGTTCTTATTATATTCTTTTCCTACCTTCTGGGTATCTTTCTTGCTTGCTGTTTGTTTGTTTTCTTTTTGTCACTTATTGTTCTGTTTGTTGAGACAGAGTGTAAGGTATCTCAGGTTTGTATTTCTATAAATAAATGGGGGTAACTTTGAATTCCTGATTCCTGCTACCTTAACTTCTCAAATTATGGAATTACAGGCTTGCATCACCACACTTAGAACATTTCTTCTGACTATCTTTATCTCCCAGTTGTACATCATCTGTACCCTCCTTAGGATGTGCTCTGATGAGGGGAGACATGTGGCAATAGTGAACATATAATCATAAGATGCTATGGACTTTGTTAAAAAGTCCATTTTTGAATTTCTGTTGTCTAAACTTACTTCACATACTGAACTTTTTCAAGAATTTTCTTCTTTGTTTGTAAAATGAATAGTTTACAAAAGGTTAGGGTAAAAAACAAACAAGGAGGAGAGAAATAAAGAGGCTATAAAGTACATTATGGTTTCTGTCATCATGCTACCCATATGTATTTCTAAGACAATCATAAACATTTGTAAGTGATTACAACCCATAGGATAATGGTCCTAAACAGTAAGGTGTCAAGTAAGAGGATTCAGAATTGAGAGATAAAAAGTACAAAACAATAGCAGAGACTAGGGGCTCTTGTATAAGCTGTTGTTTGTTCTAAGCAACTTTAATAAAAAGTACAGCATCCTGTGTACTAATTTCAGTGTAAGGAATGGGTCAAGCTCAGCAAAGAGCTAAATCTGGCAAATTGCCAAAGAACACATAGGGTACTTCTGGCACAATCATCTTGGGATTGATAACCCCAACCTAAGTGAAAGAGTCAGTTTTCCAGAAAGTGCAGCATTTAGTCTTTCCAAGCAGTGACTTCTGGCCTACTCAGTGCTTGACGCATACGCTTTTGGACAAGAATAAACAACTAAAGGTCTCTTTCTCCTTTTATTATGGCCTTTCAAAAAGAATCCATCTGACTCCCTACATATAACTAGCTATTATAATTTTTTTATAGTGTATAGTATATACAGAAATAAAGAAGAAAATTCTGCTTGTTTTTTATGGAAGAAAAGTGGGGTTTATGTTATATAAGTATGGTGATGCCATTGGAATAAATTTCTTTTTATGACATTAATATCAACATCTTTTGTAAAATATTTGTTTTAAATATTCAGAAGATTAATGTTGAGTTGTATATAGTAAGTAGTGACCTCAGAAACCATTGGGTTGGCTTTTATTCGTGCTTATCAGTTTAGAGTGAGAGAAATGTCTCCAAGAAAATATCTCTTCATAATTATATCTCGCTTTGACTTCAAAAGCAATAATCATTTTACAATTCAACTATAATTTTCCAGCTAACAATGCAATTCTGTTTCACTACATGAAGATAGAGTATTATTGCCAAAATGTTGGTTAAATGCTTTTCTATAAATAAATAGAAAAGCATTTAACCAACATTTTGGCAATAATATTCTATCTTCAGCACATAGATGTCCTGAAGACTCATGGCTCAGACAAACTGCACCCAGGTAACAGAGTTCATTCTTGTGGGCCTCACAGATCGCCAGGAGTTGAAGATGCCCTTCTTTGTGGTATTCTTATCCATCTATCTTTTCACAGCTATAGGCAACCTGGGACTAATCCTGGTCATTAGAACAGATGCAAGACTCAATACACCCATGTACTTCTTTCTCAGCAACTTGGCCTTTGTTGATTTCTGCTACTCTTCTGTTATTACACCCAAGATGCTTGGGAATTTCTTGTACCAAAAAAATGTGATATCTTTTAATGCATGTGCTGCCCAGTTAGGCTGTTTCCTAGCCTTCATGACAGCTGAGTGTTTGCTACTGGCTTCCATGGCCTATGACAGGTATATGACCATTTGCAACCCTCTACTCTATATGATTCTAATGTCCCCAGGAGTCTGCTTACAGCTTGTAGCTGCTCCCTATTGCTACAGCTTCCTGGTAGCATTGTTTCATGCCACCCTCACCTTTCACCTCTGCTATTGTCACTCCAATGTTATCAATCACTTCTACTGTGATGACATGCCCCTCCTCAGGCTAACTTGCTCAGATACTCATTCCAAGCAGCTATGGATCTTTGCCTGTGCTGGGATCATGTTCATATCCTCTCTTCTCATTGTTTTTATTTCCTACACATTCATTATTTCTGCAATCCTGAGGATGCGCTCAGCTGAGGGAAGACGCAAGGCTTTCTCTACATGTGGTTCCCACATGCTGGCAGTAACCATTTTCTATGGAACCCTTATTTTTATGTACTTGCAGCCCAGTTCTAACCACTCTCTAGATACAGACAAAATGGCTTCTGTCTTTTATACAGTGATCATCCCCATGTTGAACCCCTTGATCTATAGCCTAAGGAATAAGGAAGTGAAGGATGCCCTGAGGAAATTAATTATCAGCAGCAAGCAAACATTTATATCATAAAATAAAAAAAATGAGATGAATATAAAATAATGGAGTTTGTGGATTCCATTTTTTCCAATAAAATATTATTTACATGTCTACTTATTAATATATTACATGTGTGTGTAGAAAAAATGTCTTTCTGGTGTGGGCAGTTTCTGGAGCCTCTTAGAATCAGACCAATGTCTATCCCTAGTTCATGAACTGGTTTATCAAATCCCAGGCCTACTGGAAACACACCTTTCTCAGCCTTGACACTTGGGGGAGGGACTCAGTCCCACTTCCACTGGATATGCCAGTGGAGGTTCCTTGGGGTTCTTTGCCTTCTCTGAGGAGTGAAGAGGGGAGGGGTGATGTGAGGAGGGGAGAGTTGGGGAAGGACTGGGAGTAATAGTGGGAGAGGGAGCAGAAATGGGTGTGGGAAAAAATTAAATAAAAAAATATAAAAAAGCAAAAAATAAAATGAAAAATGTCTTTCCTATATAAAGAAATTTTCAATGTAGAATATAATTTCATATATAAAACTAGATGTGACAATTTTTAAACCCATTCTTTCATTTCTGAAATGGAAAATATACAAAAAACTTGTTTTGGAGTTAAGAATTTATATTGAATTCTCATTCTCCAAGTGAAAAAAATTATTTGAAGTAATCTTTGGTGTTTTAAATTATAGTTTTAAAATTATAATATAATTAAAACATTTCTTTCCTTTCCCCCACCAAACCCCCCTTCCATATCCTCTTTCAAGTTCTTCAAACTCAAATTCATGGCCTCTTTTTTCACTAATTGTTAGTGTGTGTGTGTGTGTGTGTGTGTGTGTGTGTGTGTGTGTGTGTGTAGACATATGCTTGTAAATATAACCTCCTTATCCCATGTACTGTCATTTGTCTGTATGTTTTCAGGGATGACTGAGTAACCCTAGACAAGCAACAGTGTTCTCTTCTATAGGGAAGAATACCCCTTCTGCTCACATCTTGCCTCACTTGCCTATAGTTTTTTGGGTTTTTTTCTCTCTCTCTCTCTCTGGTTGAAAACTCATAGGCTTTTCTCCATCCAGACTGTAATGTTGATTAGTGTTATCCTTGTTCAGCTCCTGCTAGGGAGTAATACTGGTGAAACTCTATGGGTGTAGTTTCCAATATTGAGGTCACATTCTCACAACAAACTTCTGGATCCTCTGGCTCTTACAATCTTTCTGCACATCCTTGCCATCTTCCCCAGAGTTCTCTGTGGTTTAGGTGCAGGAATTTTGTAGATGTTCTTACTGGGACAGGAAGCCACTACTGCACCTTTAGGGTTATCATGTCAGACTGGTGATTGGTGTGGTTCATAGGCATCATAGCTGAATGGAGACTGTTTGTTACCTCCCTCCTTCGAAATGCTACATAGTGCTTTCTGGTACTATGAAAGCTAAATCTCAAAGGGAGGCATTCCTGTCAGTTCCAACTCAAGTGACTTAGAGTTCTGTTTCTGAAGGGCATAGAGTCTACAGCAATAGAAACTTACTTTTCACCTCTTGGAGACAACAAAGGGCAAAAGCAATAGGCTGTATGTTTTTGGAGTCTATTGGACAACACTGGCAAATAACTGGAAAAGGCTTTTCTCATGTACCATTAAGATATTTTTCAAGTGATCTTTGGCTTTTGAGAGAGGAGCATGTTCAACCCAAATGAGAAAGTTTTATTAAATTGTGTATGTGTGTGTGTGTGCAGAATACCTTGCATGTTTTATTAGTTAAATAGTTAATTGTATGATTCTTTTGGCTTCTTCAGACATCCTATCATTATTTTGCCTGCCTACCTCCTTCTTCTGTATCCATGACTATCACTGATCTCCATCATCTCTAAAGAGATTTGTTTTTCTCATTTTCCCTATCTCATCACTTACATTCACTTTATCATCTTTCCACCATATTCTGTTTAGAAAAAGTCTGACCTTTTCCCAATGTCCTGATCAGATATGTTATACCGTATTATATTTCTCATTATTACTATTAATGTTTATATGGTCACAGGTAGAACTCAGAGAAATGATCAACTATTTCTCTCACTTCAACACTCTTACTCTATACTAGCAATTTTGCACATGAAAAGCAACACCGTTAATTTTTCCTCTTTCTTTTATTTCTTGGAAAAAACTTATATGAAACTCTAAAACTGTCTTATACTTATGAATTTAACAAACAGTACTTATTAATGGCAGTACTACTACATTCTAATTCCATTCATGCTAAAGATTGGACAGAACTTTATTTTCATGGGTGTCTTGGTAGATCTTTACAAAGTAATTCTTTAAGTAAAATATTTTAATATGACTCAGCATGTACTATATGATTTCCATTCTATTTTTTAAAAAATATAATTCATTGATAGAATTCTTAGGGAAGGATATATTTTAAGTAGCTGTACTCAAAATAGTTGAAACAATAAAGAGCATGTAGCCACTAATTATCAAAAATTATCATAGAGTTATTAAGGTATGGTATAGATAGCATAGCATAGCAGAATGTAATGTGTCTTTGTGAAAAAGCATCATATCTATTAGTATTCTTCTATAATCAAAATGTGAGTAATTTTAAAACTATGAACTTATACCTTGTATTTAATATATTTAAAAATTAGTCTAGCATAGTTTCATTAAGAGTGACAGAAGACGTAGGAACCCTGCAGACAATATATTAATTACTAACATTTGTCAGTATGAGCACTGAATTTATTTCATTTTCCATTGCATTGAAAGTCCCAGGAGTATGCAAATGAACTTAATTACCACACAAACAGTGACTGAAGTCATAGCCTAAGGCTGAGCTGATGCAACACATATCTTTTACAATGAGCTACAAGCAAATCTGTTCATCATTTGCCTAGAGATACAGACATAGAGATCTGACTTTTCAATACTAAGCAATAAACCTACTCTTTTTAAAATTAATACTGCTAGCCTCTCTTGGCAGCACATAATGTACAAAAATAGCTTCTTATTAGAAAAAAGTATTTTTTCTTTTGTCTCCATGTGAAGAAAACTTATACTGAAAATTTGAGTCATATCATGCTTTCAATATAAATCCAAGTCCAGTGTTACTGAGTAGTTGCATGCTTCAATATGCCTAGCTCTTAACCTCCATGAGTCAGAAAACACATAGTTTGCAATGAACAGCTTAAGTATCATGGAGAACATGGCATCATGTGTCTAAGTTCTCAGTCTCTCCTAGGGCCTAATATCGAGTCAGAAACCATACTCTCAGAAGACAAATAATTATCTATCAAAAAATTATCCTTTTCCTCTCAAATAATAATTACAACAACTGCAATTCCCTTCAGAGTTATAACAAACCTTCATATGAACTTGCATCTTCTACATTTCAAGATTTAGAAGACATGCTGTGAGATACAGGCTCTGTCTGCTGAGTAGTAGACCAAACAGGAAGAACTGGTTTTGAAATCTTTCCTTACTGGTTTGTTTGTTTGATTGTTATTCTGCATCTCTATTGAATCTTTTGAATTACTTAACAGGTGGTAAGGACTTCATTGAACTGTAAGATATAAAGCATCATCAGAATCATTGCCAGAACTTTTAAAGATTAATTAATATGCTCCATATTTCTAAATCACGAGAAATTTTAAAGGCTGAAATATATAAACATACTGGGATTATAAAACTACCCTTGGCATTTATGTATTTTACTTTCTACTTAATAGTAGAATTCCTCCTTTGGTTCAACTATTACTTACTATGAGGTATGTTAATCATATTTAGCACTTTGTATAAGAGTTGACTTACAAGAATTTGGAGCATTTAAAATCAAGAGAGTGACAGAGTTGAGAAATAAGTGAACTTTCTTTTTTGTATCTAAAATAAGATGTGAGTATTCTGTGACTGTCCTACTGAGGAGAAGTTAGGCATGGGTTTAAGTCTATGAGAGAAGTACATTATACAATAAACATTCTTAAATTTGTTTGAATGCCAAACATTTATATTGAATGTGTGATAGTACTAAATTAACAGAGAAAGAAGATGTTCTAATTTGTGCTTTCATTTGGAATCACAGCCTCTAACAGAACTGAGGAATAGTGATTTTTTTAAATGCCTTTCTGTCGAAGTTTTAACTCAAGTTTGTGTATGGAGAATGTGTTAATTTGAAAGACCCAACAAAATCAGAAGCTGTTTTTATAGCATACAGGAGACAGACACTCAAATGTGTGACATTCATAGTCCATAGTTTCTACAGGTATCTCTGAAACCTAACATTGTTTGGACAATGCCAACTCCTTTACTTCTCCATATTGAATGAATTAATCTCCACACTTTTCATTCGGGATGTGCTTTCATGAACCAGTGTCAGACATTTTGTTCTTTATTTCTCTGTTTTTTTCATAAACTTACTATCAGTCTTATTAGTCATTTGTATTTCTTAATTTTTTATTTAAGTGGTCAATTTTCTTGACTTAACTGAGATGAGAAAAAAATAATTATCTGGAAAATATCTGTCAAAGGATTATAGCTATCAATCACTTTTTCTCTCATCTATCTAACTGCTATCATCTCTAATCATTTTATCATATATTCATCTGTCTCTAATCTATATATCAAATAATGGCCTATTTATCATTTATACATATATATAGCTATATGTATAATATACGACCACTTTTGCTAGGTGCTCTGAAGTTTGCTTGTAATAGATAGATATAGAATATTACAATGTTAAAAAAAGGACTATCTACAGATTGTCATTGATAAGTCAGTTTCACATTGAGTAAAGAAAGCAAAATATTGGTGATATGATAAGTGCTTAAGGATATTTATAACTATAAAAAAATTGTACAGCATACTATGACTCTCGTAGACACAGACCCAGTGGAAGAAAGAATCATTCTGTGAGGCATTCCATGACACAAAGCGGTAATTTACAATACTTATGCAAAAATAACAATAGAGCTTATCAAGTATGTCTAAGTTTCCAGAGCAAAAATAGCATTAAGAATAGTGATTGAAGGGATAGGAAAAAAAAATCCAGAGGGAAAGCTGAACACAAATTAATTTTATGTGTAGCAAATTATTTGCATTATCATCCTTGATAAGTCATGCTTATGATTTTTATTTTCTTTATAGTTATCAGCATTTTAAATTCAATTTACTGTTTTTCTTGATAAATACAAAATAAAATAAAAAACAAATAGTGATTGCTTATTGAGCACTTAAAGTGACATTTGCATTTTTTCAGAAAATACAAATGTTTTCACCTTTATGTATTTGTTTATATCATGATAGAACTAATCAATATATTGACTGGTTGATATTATATGTAAAATACATAAGTACACCAAATGAATTATTGTCTCTCACAAAAATAGTGAATGTTACAACTAGGTTAGTACTTAAAAAATACAAGCAAAGAACATTATACAGACAGAACAGGATATGTGTGTGTGTGTGTGTATGTGTGTGTGTGTGTGTGTGCAATAAAAACAAATGAGAAAATAACATAACTTGAGAAAGACCAAGAAGGGGTATATTGAAAGTGTTGAAGAGAAGAAAAATGTAGTTATATTAATGGAGAGCTAAAATATTAAGAAAAGAGGCTTCTAACATAGTGATATATCTATTACTGTTTAATTTTTAGACTAAATAATATACATGTTTAGCTGTCATACCTATGTTCTAAAACTGCAGAGTGTGTGTGTATGTGTGTGTGTGTGTGTGTTTGTGTGTGTATGTTGACCTAAAGTTTCTAGAACATGAAACAATCAAATGTTCTCCACTTGGTTATTATGGAATATGCCCCACATCTTGGATCACATGAAGCATCAAGAGCTCTTAGCATCCCAAAAAACTGCTACAAGTCTTAAACATTTCCTAACAAAATAATTCTCTGGGTTTTGGAAATAGTGCTGAGTCTTTTAGAAACTTCTCAGATATCATTTCACATCATCTTTTCCTTTGTATTTCAAATTTCAAAATGATAAAGCATTCAGATCTTTCTATAAATCAGCAATATTTTTCCCCTCAGCTATAGACTGGAAGCTGAATTATTGTTGGTTATAATTTCTGATATATGCATCTTCCTGGTCAAAATTTCTCTCCTTATAAGCATTGCAAATTCTATATCAATAAGTACACTGTCAATCTAGGGGACTGATGAGAAGACTGAGATGATGCTGAGATGAGAAAAATGGAAATAGGACCTTTAATGTGCTTAAAGTAAGACTTCCATCTTTCCACTAACCAGAGACCAATCTAGAAGAAGAAAACTCCAAAAATATTGATTTTATTTTGTTTATTTTTTCTAAGGCTTAAAGGTATAAGATAAATTAATATTACTGTATTAAGTAAAGCATATTATTTATCTATAATATGAAACCTATTCATACATATTCATGTATATGAATTTATAGATATTGGGTACATAATATATTATTGATATTTTTCTTCTATTTTGAAATTCATAAATACCACACGAAGAAGGAAATGTATAGCACTTAGATATAGAAAGAAAACATTCTATAAGTATTCCTAACTGCATACATTAGAGAGACGTTTGGTTAATATTTTGTTCCTAGGCCTTATACATTACTATTTCTTAATGGTAAGTATTTTTATGAACAGAAATATTTTATGTGTTTTAAAGGTTATTACATAGAGGCTCTTTGGATCAATATTTTCTTCATAGGTTTGCTTTTTCCAGGTGAATGTGTACATGGTATTACAAGATTATTATTTTCAGTAATGAATCAGTAAATATAGTTTTGAAATAATCCTTTTCTCCTTGAAGAATTTTTTGGCTTTGCATTCCTATTTAGACCATGATAAAATTACCATGCAATTAAAACCCTACAGAGTTCAAACCAGAGTTCTTTTTTGAGTGAAAGTAGTACCTTTGATTCCTCTTTTAACATAAACTTGGATTGTTTCCTACAGATTCAAGATCACTCAGAAGGTACCATTTGGAGGTTCTGACCATAAAACACTCTACATGTACTGAATGGCCAAAGGCAACCATTCAGCAGTGACAGAGTTCATCCTGTTGGGGCTTACAGAAGATCCTGAACTTCAGGTCATTCTCTTTGTAATCCTTCTAATCATTTACTTATTTAGTGTCATGAGTAACCTAGGATTGGTTTTCTTAATCCAAATCAGTCCTCCACTTCAGTCTCCCATGTATTTTTTCCTCAGTCATCTGGCTTTTGTTGATTTTTGTTATACCTCTTGTGTCACTCCAAATGCTCTAGTGAATTTTTTGCGTGAGATTAAAAGCATATCATTTTATGGATGTGCGGCTCAAGTTTGTTTCTTCACCACATTTTCTGTGTGTGAAGTCTTTCTGCTGTCTGTAATGGCCTACGATAGGTATGTAGCCATCTGCAACCCTTTGCTCTATGCAATTATAATGCCAAGGAGACTCTGCTTTCAAATAGCCATGACCACATACTTTTATGCATTTGTCACAGCACTCATTCAGACAGTGACAACATTTCTTTTGTCTTTCTGTGACTCCAACCTAGTGAACCAGTTCTTCTGTGAGGACATTCCTCTCATGGCTCTTGCTTGCTCCAGCACTCGAGTCAAGGAACTGATGTTGCTGAGCATGGCTGGGTTCAACATATGCTGCTCCCTGCTCATCGTCCTCATTTCCTACCTATTCATCATGTCTGCAATCCTGAAGAAGCACTCAGGGGAAGGGAGGCGAAAAGTCTTCTCCACCTGTGCTTCTCACTTGTCTTCTATTGCCATATACTATGGGACAATAATTTTTATGTACTTACAACCTGAATCTAGCCATTCCCTAAATACAGACAAATTTGCTGCTGTTTTTTATGTAGTGATAATACCCATGCTAAACCCATTAATTTATAGTTTAAGAAATAAGGATGTGAAAAATGCATTAAAGAGAAGTATAGATAAGTTTCCTCTGAGTATTAGTAAATGATCCAAGTTGCCAGTGAAATAACTGAAGCAATAAAAAATTAAAATCAGTGTGTCTCAGCTTACCACATATCATAGTGATGATCTTCATTGGGAGATAATAGAGATGAACATTTTTCTTCTAGGCTTAATTTCTCAAACATATGTATATATGTATATGCACATATATATGTATGCTTCTCTCTCTATATATAATATAATATCACAATTACTTGAAAATGCTGTGATGGAAGCAAAGTCCTTGAGTAGGTTTAATTGCAGTTTGCTGAGAATTTCATGCATGTGTTAACTGACACTGTAGTCATATCATTTCCAGCATTCTTTCTCCACACTTTAACTCCTCCTGTGTTGGAGAACAATGGAATCTACATGTTGGTTTAAGAATTTTTAAAAATATAGATAATAAGATCATAGCAATTTGATCCAATGGTACTTTTGATTTGATATTGAGAGCTTTAGTGTGAATTGAAAGAGATGATCTATGAAATAAATGCTTCTAGGACGAGCTAGGGAGATGGGTAAACCATTCATTCATTCATATGTCCTTGTCATTAAATTCTGCCAAAAATTCACTGTCTGGCTCTGTAGAAATCTGATGTTAAAAACAGAAAAATTTTGTATTTTACTTTTCTCCCTTCATTTTGTAGGTCATGATGACTAGAAAAGCAGTCAGTTTGTCAAACAGCTGTTTTGTGATATATTTTGTTTCGTTGACTCTGCAAGATTAACATAACATTTTCACCTAATTCTGCTTATTTGTATGACAGTAGATAACTCATTTGCTTTTAAATAAAATGACTTCTGAATTAATTCTGCATTTGTGATTTCACGGACTGTCAAAACATTTGAATTAATTAATGTTAAACCATCAGTGGAAAGATAAATAATTTATTTCAGAGTCACCATTTAAAATGTAATTAGCATAAGCCTACTTTGAACAATGCAATGAGGAAGTATTTCCATATCTAAGAAAGATTAGTTATGCTGAAATTTGGTCATTCCTACAATTCATTCCACTTAAAATGAAAAAGAAGCAATATATTTTATGAAAATAAAATTTAAAACTTCTGCAACTTTCAAGGTTATGTTGTAAAAGTTTTACAAATACTAAAAACTAAACTTTACTGGATGCTTAATATGTACCTTATTTTGTAGCAATAGTTTTATTTCTATTTACTCTAGGTATTTTTTTACGACCAATATGAACAGTTTCATTAAAACAAAAAAATCAGCAGAGAGTTGATAAATGGTTCTGTTCCCATACATGTGCTTACAGAATTTAATCAATTATTTTAAATTTTATTATATATGTTTATATCACAATATATTTGTAAGTATCTATATAGGGAGTTAATCTATAAAGTACAGTTTAAAATTTACTTCTTGCCTTTTTGGGGAGCGGTTGGGGGATGAGGAAGTGGGAGACTGAAGGCAGATAGGGAGGGACTGGGAGGGGAAAAGGAAGGGGAACAATGGGATACATGGGACAAAAGGACCTTATTTTCAAAATTTTTTTTAAAAAGTAAAAAAAGACAAAAAACAATGCACTCCTTGACTGAGGTGATGAAGCTATCATGCTGACAAGATAGTAACATCTGTAACCACCAAGACCTTTAGAAAGCTTGCAGTAAAGCAATCTTTTTCTAGATTTAAAAAAATATATTGTTTTCAAAAGAATCAATAAAATTTGTTAAAATGTTCATAATATCACAAATATCCACAAGGCAGAGAGTAGTAGATCCTCAATTTGGAGCAGACACTTATATTTAGTAACAGTGCTGATCATATTTTAAGATGAAGTTCATATGCATTCATGTGTAACCCCCTCCTCACACACACACAAACACACATAAACATGCACATACACACACACACACATTCCAAACATTAAATGTTTCAAAGAAATATTTCCCAAGGTCAGCTCCATGTCCTATTGTATTGATACATAAAAGCATCTCAGAGACTCTTGCAGTTTTTTAGAAGACCATAGCCTATCAAACTAGTCAAGTTCAGCCACATTCTAAAGCAGCAGCAATGCAATCTTGAGAATTATATCACACACACACACACACACACACACACACACACACAAACAAACAATTTCTTCAAGGTGCTTAGTGACTCTGATACACTTTTTTTAAAACTGTAAAATAAAGCATTTTATGTGTTTTAAAATGTGTAAGGATGCTCTGTCTTTCAGCTTTTTCACAGAAACCTGGAAACCAAAAATAACAAGCCAAGCCCTCTTTCTACCTTGTAATTTCTTTTACTCACAGAATTTTTCTCCACTTTCTATTTTTATGATATAACAATTTTATGTGTATAAAAGTGTTTTATCTTTCTGTATTTCTATGCACCCAAAACATGTATGCCTGATGCTTACAGGGGGTTTTGTATCCCCTGGTACTGGAATTACAAATTTTTATAGCCAATCTGTATCTGCTCAGAATATAACAGGATCTAATGAAAGTACAGCCACGCTTTAAACCCTAAGACTTCACTTAAGGTCTATCTCCCACTTCCTCTTAATAAATTTGTTTTCATCTCTTCTTAACAGCAACAATAACAACAATAGAAAAACATAAAATTTAGGTCACTAACAGTTTTGAATGTGTAAAATAATATAATAAATATTAAGAAGAAAGTGGAATAGCAGAGTAGAGGAAGCTTATAAAGGTATCAGACTACTGAATCAAAGTGTACAGAGTTTTTCTTTATAGAAATGACTCTAATCCAGTTGCACAGAAGCATCAGTCTTGAGATCATGGCAAAACTAGTTACATAGTATCCTTTTATTGGTATCCTTCTATCCTTCTAATGGATGTTTTGCATGCATGCATGTCTGTGCTCCAGGTGTGTATTGTATTTTTATTATTCATCCATCTACTCAACCACTCCAAACTAACTTGTCTGGTCCTCAGCCCTCCTGTCAGTATGTCTCTTATTTTGATTATCATGGTGGAATACTAGGCATAGATTGTATCATCTGACTTTTTTGCCTTTTCAATGTTATCTTTGCTGAAAATGACAGCTAATGGATATTTGAGAGTTTGCAAATATAATTACATGCTATCCCCTAACATTTAGTTGGGAAATCACTGTACACATTACATGGTAGAAACATCAGTTCCTCATGTGACTAGATTAGTTATCCCAGCAACAAAATAGAATCTCTGTCATTTGATTTCTTAGAAAAAGGAATAAAAGGTATCCATATGATAGTCATATTTTCCAGTTATGACACTTCTATATCTTAAGGAAAAATCTCTTCTCTGGGAACTAGATTGATGACCAAGAAGCAGTTGAAGCTATAGAGGCAGAAATCATTAATGTGAAGGAGAGAGACATTACTCTTTTTCTTTTCTTAGTCAACTACATTTTATTCTAGCTGTGAATGGGGAGCACAGTGTTGGTATAATCCTCTGTATGACAGTGTTTATGGTAAGTGATTCATATTATATGAACATGTGTTGTTGTGAAAAGTATCCCTCCTCCTGAAACAATACTGCAAAGAAATTGGCAAAAAAATACTGCACAGAATTGACTCCCAAGTGGGGATGCTGACAAAGCTGATAAAAGTACCAATTCTTACCAGAAATGTGTGCTGACTTTTATATAAGACTTTTTATATGGAGCATATTTGGTGATGTCTGCTTCACACCAGCTTGTTGTAGGTACTATTAAACAGTGGTGTCACATAAAAGGCTAAGAAATTGTCTTTGCTGATGGAAGGTCACTTTGCAGTACACATCTGGAACACAAACATGCATGCATGCAAAATACCCATTTCCACAAAATAAAATCTTAAACATAAGTTTAGCATCAGGGAGTAATTGTAAAAGTATTTTTTTGATTTGTGAGGAAAAGTCGAATTTTACGTAAGGCAAGACTATAAATACCTCAACTCCTAACAGTTGGGAGGATGAAAGAAGACCAAGTCTGGGCTATAAAGCAAATCTCTTTCTCAACATGTAAGTAAATGAATAATATAAAGCATTACTATTAAAATTATAAAGCAATTGATTGATTGATTCTCAAAAGCCCTGTAATTTATTTAGAAATAATATTTGCTCAGGAAACCCTCAAATTTCTCAACTGTAATATAAATATTCAAACTTTTTTAATCTTTTGTATATTTATTATGAGTAGACAGGGTTTCACATGTTAATTTGTGAAATTGTTCAAAACTAAGCATTAAAATACACAAAAGCTATAATCTACAGTTCTTTAAGTATATCCTTGATATTTTCAATAATGAGAAATCTTAAGATAACAGTAATTTAACAAACATTTAACAATAATAATAGTGGTACAGTAATATGGCTCAGCTGTTAAAGGTGCCTGCTGCCAAGCCTGATGATGTGAGTTTAATTCCCAAGCCCATGTGGTGGAAGAAGAGAATTGGCTCCCAGAAGTTGTCCTCTGACTTATGGACACTTTGGCATGTGTAAACTCACACACGTGCACACATTTACATAAGTAAACAAATAATAGATTTATTGTTTATATTATATTACTATATCATTACTATATTACTTATAGATTTTGTGTTCCATGATATAGAATAACTTTGGTGTAAAAATAATACCCCTGTGAAAGACTGGCATGGGGGAATCTCCATAGAGACATTGAAAAGTACCCCAATTTAAACTTCTAGCAATAGTGGATAAGTAGCCTGAACTGGTCTTCTCCTATGACCAGATTGGTGTCTGGCTAAATTGTCATCAAATAGGTGTCATCCAACAACTGACAGAGGAAGATCAGAAACCCACAACCAAATATATTAGGTGGAGTTCAGAAATCCAGAAGAGGAGAAACCAGTGCGGTCAAGGACACCATGGGAAAGCTCACAGAATTAACTAACCTGGTCTCATAGGTGCTCACAGAGACTGAACAAAAAACCAGGGGCCTACATGAGACTCATCTAGGCACTCTACATACATGTTATAGTTTAGTTCTCTTTGGGGACTCTTATCAGTGAAAACAGATGTTGTCTTCAATTCCTGTTTTGGGTTTTAGAACTATTCATTTTATACTGGGTCCCTTGTCCAGCCTTAATGCATGGAAAGGTGCTTAATGTTACTGAAACTATATTCAAATTATTTAAAAGCACATCACAACTAGATAAACATTGGGTTTTGCTTGTTTGATTGTTTTGAGTATTCCCAACATAGTTAAATTATATTTACTATACTTTCTCTCCATAGTGCTTGTCATTCAAGTACTTATTATTGCCTGTTAATTAAATTGCATCCCAAAAGATCAACCATAGCATAATTGCTTTAGTTACAAACTGTCATTATATTTCTAGATCAGAAATTATTTAAATGATGCAATTCAGGAAAAATATTCTAGAGGGAGAAAGAAATCATACAAAATATAGTCAAATATGAAAGCATTGCCAAATGGTACTGGCTTTAATACATTTGCTTCAAGGTACACTAGACTTTTTTGGGCATTCTGTGGATTATGAAAAAATAATACTTGGCAGGAATGAAAAACAAATAATTGGAGTAGTAATGGTGTTTAGAGAAATGGAAACATTGTAATTATTTGTTCAATGATGCTAAGATAATAGCTCATAACACTAACTATTGGGGTTTGATAGGTATGTATTGAATTAAGCATATTATAACTACCATGACTAATCTATAAAGAAAAGATTGTTAACAAAAACCTTTTAATAATGTTAATAAATTTTAGCTTTAGTCCAAGCAAAGTCTCACATGTGACAAACTGCACTCAAAGCCACCCTTACAAAGGCAAACTGGAAGCCAATGAAACAGTGATTAACCTAAACTGTTATTTGTGCCTTAAATTAAAAAGAAAATACTAGATGTTAGAAAGATGTGTTTCATGTAAGAATTTAGGGTATTATATGAGATACATCAGTCATTTTGCTATAAGGAAGATTGTACCGATTGTGGCATTATTCACTGAATTAGAGTAGAAATACTCAAAAGTGAGTGAACAAAATGAAAGGTAATTATAATTGATATCCTCTTTGACTATGTTACATTAACTTGCTTATAAAGTATTAGATTTAAATGGTATAAGACACAAATAGATATGAGTGTGCAGAACTCAGAGGAGAATCAGCTTAGCTTGATTGAAAACAGCTAGTAATGTGCTTAAGTAATGAGTTCATTAACTTAAAGGCACTGATTTGCATGTAGGCAAAGGCAGAACTACCACAGAAAGTAAGAGTGAGAACCAGTGTAGGAAAATTCATTGATTCTTGTGTCTTGCAAAGCAAAATAATGGCTTCCCACAGCAAAGGTGATGGCAATTGTCTCTTGCTTAATAGGAGTCAAATTAGAAAATTTCATCAGGTTTGAGAGGAAGAAAAGTAATTTTAAACATAGAATAATTATATTGCAAGAGATATGAAGATGATATTTTAGTAGGCTAGCAAGTGGAGATGAGAGATGAACCAAGATTCAGAAAATTTGCCAAACGTCTGTTGCTCAGGAACCCAGAGAAGAACAGATGTGATTGACAAAGAGTGTAATAGAAGCCAAAGATCATCTGAAGTCTTTTCACAATTCTTAGACTAGGCTGATGAGAACTGAAAAATTCAGGAAAGGAAAAGAATATAAGACATAAAGCAATACAGGAAAAATATAACTTAAAATATTAAAAGTAGAACACTACTTATTTCTCACATTGTCCATGGGAAATCAAAATAAAAGGAAAGACTTGATGTGAATGTAGGAGGTTTGTGGAACTCATGGCTAGGAGTAAAATGTGTACTAGGATTAAAAATGTCATTACTACTTATAAAATCTGTCACCATCTATTGTCAACTACTAACATGATTTAACCTTAACTTACATTTGTCTTTTAAGCAAAGCAATGCATTTTATGGTTTTCCTTTTATATTTAATCTACAAATATGACACCTGAACTCAAAAAGAGGGAGGAGAGATTGTATGAGCAAAGGGTTCAAGATCATGATGAGGAAACACACAGAGACAGATGACCTGAGCTATTAGGAGCTCATTGACTCTGAAAAGACAACTGGAGAACCTGCATAGAACTGAACTAAGCTCTCTGAATGTAAATGGCAGTCAAATGGCCTAGACAGTTCTTTTGTTTATAAAAGAACAAGCTGAGAAGTCAAAAATATCTAACTGTATTGTGTTGAGATGATGTATAAACAAACTTTTGCTAATGATCTTGCATACATTCCCCTCATGAAGTCAACTGTAAGATTCATTACACCAGATAATGAAAATTTCATATTACAATAATTCTTTATAAATCTTACCAGTAAATACAAAACTTCTTTGCCATCCTTTCAAATTACTTAGTACTTTATTCTATCTATCATCTATCTATCTATCTTTTTTCTCTGTCTCCATATCTCTCTTCTACTCCTTTCTTTCCTTCCCTCTCTCTCTTCTAAAGAATGTATATGTTTCATTGGGACAGTGGGACCTTGGGACTGCCTGCCCATGGGTGGGATGGGGAGATGTGGAGAAGAGAGAATGACCTCATATGGTGGGAGGGGAAAGGGACCTTGAATAAGTATATACAAGGATAGAAAATGTGACTTCTTTATTCATAATAATAAAAAAAGAAAACTAAGAATATATATGTTTCATAACTAAACTGGTCAAAATTTTGAAAACAAAAATCTCTGTTTTTACTTGTCCTTGCAGAGTCCCGTATTTTGATAAATCAACCTATGATGTGTGCCACTCTGAAAGCTGAAGCCATGTGAAAGTCTTCTTATGACCCTTGAAAGATCAGTCAGGTGGACCTAACTTCAAACTTTAGCTCTATACATTGTGTGCTCTGAGGACTTTTAGTTCAGGTAACATCTGTCTACAATGGTAAAGAGCAATCACTCAGTAGTGTCTGATTTCATCCTTGTAGGGCTGACAGATGACCCAGAACTTTGTATCAGCTTCTTTGCTGTGTTTCTAGTCATCTACTTAACCAGTGTAGTGGGTAATATCGGATTGATAGTGTTAATTCAAGTGAGTCCTCAGCTTCAGACTCCCATGTATTTTTTCCTCACCCACCTGGCTTTTATTGACTTCTGTTTTACCTCCTCTGTTACCCCAAATACTCTACTTAATTTTCTACGTGAAGTTAAAAGCATAACCTTCTATGCATGTGCCACTCAATTGTGCTGCTTTGTCACTTTTGTGGTTTGTGAACTCTATTTGCTGTCAATCATGGCCTATGATCGGTACATGGCCATCTGGAACCCTCTCCTCTATGCAGTCCTCATGCCTAGGAAGCTCTGTCTTCAGATGATCACCAGCACATATGTTTATGGATTCACTGTGGGGATTGCACAGGCAGTAGCGACCTTCAGCTTGTCTTTCTGTGGCTCCAATGTGGTCAATCACTTCTACTGTGATGATGTTCCCTTAGTTGCTCTGGCCTGTTCTGACACTCAGGTCAAGGAGCTAATGTTACTAATCATTGCTGGCTTCAACACCCTTTGCTCTCTGGTCATTGTGGTCATTTCTTATGTCTTCATTGTCTTTGCCATCATGAGAATTCATTCTGCTGACGGAAGAAAGAAAGCTTTTTCTACCTGTGCCTCCCACCTGACGTCAATCACCATATTTTATGGAACAGTAAGTTTTATGTACCTGCAGCCCAAGTCAAGTCATTCTCTGAACACAGATAAATTTGCTTCTGTGTTTTATGTGGTAGTGATTCCCATGTTAAATCCACTTATCTACAGCCTGAGAAATCAGGAGGTAAAAAGTGCACTGAAGAGAATTATAGAAAAGTTATCTCTAGCCATCAAATAATTTAAGAAATGCAAAATATAAATGTCAGGTGTTTTTCAATTCTTTGTCATCTATAGTCACAGTGCTGGAAAACGACAGGGGAGTCACATATATGATGAATCCTCTAATGCACATATAACATGTATCATCTTTACTCTGTCATTCTTAGGAAGTGACACATGAAAAGACTTTTGTAACATTTAATTTTATTTTTAAATGGAGTGTAGAGAGAGAGAGAGCATTTAGCATAAAATCTTCAACTTTGAAAATAGAAGTTGTATTGAGGCTTTGTGATACTGAGTATTTTCATTTTTTTTTAAAAATAATAAATGTTTGGTTTCTTATATTTCAATTTGTTATATAACAACATAGAAATAACTTTAAAATTTAAGGATAAGAATTATACTTATTCATTTTAAGTAGTATTTCCCAATCTCTCCATTACATCCTTATATTTCTGAGAAAATTTATGCTACCAGAGTGTACTTAATGTCAAATATTTGATGACCAACCTAGTACGAGATTAGACCAGTGGAATGCCTCATCCCTTTGAAATTTATTGAAATATATATACAGGGTACTTTTATGAGCTAGATTATGAATGGTTTACCTAACAATTTTGTTATAATCAGCAATTGTTAAGGTATATAAATTATTTCTCATTTCTATATTCTATTTTCTCATCTGAAAAAGCATAATATCACTTGGCCTAATTCAATGATTATGAATAATAAAAAAAAATTTTGTTTTGGTACTAGTATTTGAACCTAGGGCCTCCTGAAGCCATTCTAGCAATGAGCTATACTTTCAGTCATTGAGTGTTAAAAATATGGTTAAACTTGACTCAGTCTTGATGTTGGGGTGAGGAGACTGGATCTGCAAGGAGTGGATGCTGAACTGAGCAATATTAGGATCTTGGGACCTCCTGCCCATGCTGGGGAGGAGATGGGGAGATGTGGAGAAGAGAGAGTGACTGGAGGGGGTGGAAGGGGGAAGAGACTTTGAATAAGAATATACACAGATAGAAAATGTAACTTTATTAATAATAAAAAAAAGAAAGAGAAAAAAAGAACCTAGAAACGACCTAATTGCCCTTCAACTGAGGAATGGATTAACAAGCTGTGTTATGTCTACACAATGGAGTACTACTCAGCAGTAAGAAACAATGATATTCTATAATTTGCAGGCAAATGGATGGATATGGGGAATATCCTTATGAGCGAGGTTTCACAATTCCAGGAAGATAAGCAGGGGATGTATTCACTCATTAGTGGACTTTAAACAAAAAGCAAAGCATGTCCAAGCTTCAAACCACAAACACTGAACAGCTTGGGATAGGAAGCACCTTGAAGTGACACTATGGAGCGCATTCCCTCCAGAAGAACACTTGAGCCAGTCTTGATGTAGGGATGATTAAAGTGGATTTGCCTAGAGTGGAGGCTGAACTAAGCCACCTTGGGACCTGGGGACCTACTGTCATTGCTCAGGAGGATATAAGGAGATGGGGAGAAAAGGGACTTGTAGGGGCAGGAGGGGAAGGGCTTTTGAAAAAGGGGATAAATGGATAAAAAATGAGACTTTATTAACAATAAAAAGAGCTAAAAAAAAGATGGTTAATGCAGAGGAATTGACTATAGTGCTGACATAGTAGTCCTATCATGCAGGATGTTCAGTCTCCTTATTTAGCACACAGCTTTAAAGGCTTCTTATATTTTAGGTCTTTGTGGTAGTTTAAGAAAGTTATGTTGAATTAATCTCTAACTCCTCCTTTTGAAAGCCACATTTGAGAGTAAACAAATGGCTTCTCCTCTTGAAAAGGTATTTTCCTCCAGAAAGACTTTGTTTCCTGTTGAGAAAGTATACTGATACGTAAAAATAGTTTCTTCCACTGGAGAAATAGGCTTATATGACCCTTTGCAAGATCAAAGCTTACCAAGTATGACATGAAATTATCTTTTCTGACTTTAAAAATTCTACCCTCCTTTATTATGCCATCAAGAATCTTTTCTTGACATGAGTTCTTGGTCAGCACACTAAAGTGGACAACATACTTTTAATTGACATAATAAAGTGTGGTGATCTGTAACTTTCTCTTGTGGATTACTTCAATTTAACAATAGCCTTTTAGGAAATTTTTGGTAATATGCTATTTGGGTTTTTACATTTTTTTTCAGTTAGGGTAGTAATTAAGATGATAATTGGAAATGACCAGTTTAGGCATCTCTCCACTATTCCTTTGACTCCTAGCTGAACTTGTCTTGAGTGGTTTGGGTGTTCCCTAGTATCTGGTTTCACTCTATTCTCACAGTGGCTCCCACTACCAGGATATTCACTTCCTTGCTCTCCCTCTCTGTTGTCCCCTCCCCCATACCATCCCATTCTCTCATCTTCTCTGCTCACCTCCCCTTGCATCCTAAAACTCCCACCCCTACCATATGATCAAAATTATCTCAGGATATTTTCTATTTCTTCTTCCTAGGAGCATCTATGGGTATTTCTATTAACTGTTTCCTATTACTTAGCATCTGGAGTGGGGGTGGGGTTTGTGGATTGTAGCTCGGTTATCTTTTGCTTTAAATCTAAAATCCACATTTGAGTGAATACAAACCATGTACTGCAATATGTAAATATATAACAGTTTTTAATTCATTCTTCATCTGAGGGACATCTATGTTCTTTCCACGTTCTAGCTATTATGAATAATAGTGCTGTGAACACAGTTGAGCAAGACCCTGGGGGTAAAATTGTGAATCCCTTGGGTGTGTTCCCAATAGTGGTATTGCTGGATCATTGGATAGATTAATTCCAGCTATTCTGATGGACCACCATTCTAATTAGCAAAGTGTCATTACAAGTTTACACTCCCACCGGTAGTAGAAGAATGTCTACATGCCATTTATCATATGTTGTCCTGTGCTTTTTATGTTACCCATTCTGACAGATGTAAGATGGTATCTCAGAGTTATTTTGATTTGCATTTCTCTGATAGCTAAGAATATTAAACAATTCTTTAAGTGTCTTTCAACCATTGGGAGTTCTGTTGGAAAATCCCTATTTAGCTCTGTACTTCATTTTCCAATTGAATTCTTTGGTGTTTTTTGACCTCTAGTTTGTTGAGTCCTCTATATATTTTAGAAATCAGTCCTATGTTCCATGTATGGTTGGTAAAGAACATTTTTTTTTTTTGTAGGCTGTAATTTTACCTTATTGACTGTGTCCTTTGCCATACAATAACCTCAGTTTCAGAAGGCCCCAATTATTAATGGTTGCAGTCAGTGTCTTCTGTATTATTGGTGTTTTATTTAGAAAGAGGTCTCCTATGCAAATGTGTTCAAGGCTACTTTTAACTTTTTTCTACCAAGTTCAGTGCAACAGAGTTTATGTTGAGGTCTTTGATCCACTTGGACTTGAGCTTTGTTTAGGGTGATAGATATGGTTCTATTTGCATTTTTCTACATACCACCATCCTATTATTCCATTTGTTGAAGGTGCTATCTATTATTTGGGCCTTGTCAAAAATTAGGTGTTTCTAACTGTGTGGACTAATGTTTTTGGTTCAATTTCATTGTTCCAGAATAATTTTCATTTATTTCTATGACAGTTCCAAGTTGTTTTTATTACTGTCGCTCTACAGTAGAGTTTGAAACCAGGGATAGTGATGCCTCTTGAAGTTATATTATTGAACTGGATTGTTTTAGCAGTCCTGAGTTTTTTGTTATTCCACATGAAGTTGAGTATTATTCTTTCATGGTCTAAGAATAGTTGTATTTGAATGATGAGGATTGTATTGAATCTGTAAATTGCTTTTGTTAAGCTTACCTTTCTTTACTGTTCATAATTCCTATTCAAAGCTTGGAAGACTTTTCTATTTGCTGATATCCTCTTCAGTTTTTTTCTTTAGTGAATCAAAGTTCTTGTCATACAGGTCTTTCACTTCTTTGATTAGTTTCTTCAAGGTATTTAATGCTTTTGCTTTTTATATCAGCCCTTTTATTATTTGGGCTAACACTTTTTTTTTTTACCATGAGGACTACTGATTTTTTTTAGTTATTCTTGTATCCTGCAACACTGATGAAGGTGTTTATCCCAGTAGAATTTTGAAGGCCATTTATATGTACTATCACATTGTCTGCAAATACTGATAATTTGAATTCTTCCTTTTCAACTGATGTTTAATTGAATTACTTTTGCTGTCTTACTGCTTTAGCTAAAACTTTGAAAAATATATTGAATTCATAAGGAATGAGAGGACAGCTTTGTGTTCTTCCTGATAATAGTGGGATTGCTTTGAGTTTTTCTCTATTTAGTTTGATGTTGACTAACAGTGTGCTATATATTGTCTCTGTTATGTTTTAAGTTTTTTCCCTGGATCCATGATTTCTCAGAACCTTTATTAAAAAGAACTGTTGGATGTTTTCAGAGGCATTTCAGCATCTAATGAGATGAACATGTAGTATTTTGTCTGTTTTTTTAAAGTTGTTCATGTTATGGATGACATTGATAGTTTTTGGTAGTTTGAATCATCCCTCTTCTTTTTTTTTCATTGATGTGCTTTATTTTTAGCTTTAAAAGTACAAATCATAAATATTAGATCTTATAAATATGAAACAGGCACACATGTCCACACACATGGAATCTTTAGAGGATCCTGAAAAGTGTTATTAATTGTCAAGTTCTAAAACCTGTGGCTATACCATATGTTATTCAGTCTCTATATAACAGAAAAGTACACGGCTTGTCTTAGATCCTGGATAGAGAGGAGTCTGTGCAGCTTGTTAATCTTAGCTAGTCAATTCAAAAATGTCCTGAGCAGTTTGTAGTCCAAATTTGATCTTTGGTTGGTGTTTGTCAGCCTCATGGCTTTGTCATAGTTCTGGTGATATCCTCGTTGTGGGGCCCCAACTTCATTTTGGATACTTCCAGTTTGTAATTAGTCATTGTCATGGATCTCTGCAGAAAAGTGATAAGAGACTAAAACCCAACACGGTATATAGAAAGGTAAATGCATAAATTTTTACTTAGAATAGGACTAGTGACAATTGAACTGTCCCTTCTTTTTAGTCATTCTTCTGTCCCATATCCTATAGGTGCTGACAAATTGTGGGTCTCATATAGCTGCTGAGGTTGCCTGGTGATGGAATGGAATAGGAGTTGGGGAGGTATTTGTAGATGAGAATGTCCGGAGAACCAGAATTCACTGGGGAGTTCTGACCTGCTGGGTTTTTATCTGCTGGCTTAGGTTTAAGGGAGATATGGGTGTATGTGTGGGGTTGAAGTTTTAAGAGTTGTGTCCCAAGGCCTGAGTCACAGAGACTAGGCTTTCTGGGTTGGCTAGGTGATTTGTCACTCACATCTTGATCCAATAGGTACTGAGGATGTGTGAGTCTCATGTAGCCACTGAGGTCACCAGGTAATGGGATGGATCAGGGATTAGGGTAGGATTTGTAAATGGAGGTGTCCAGAAAACTGGATTTTACTGGAAAATTCTGGACTACAAGATTTTTCTCTACTGACCTTGATTTAGAGAGAGAAGAGTGCAGGTAAGTTTCCAAGGATTGTGTACCAAGGTCTAGGTCACAGAGATCAGTAATATGTTATTCTTAACATTAAAATGCACAAAATTAAAATAAAAAGGCTCATATTTTATTACATTCTTATGTTTTATGTAATCATTTGTATGTTTTGTATGAAATTAATTATATATCCTACCATCACAACTTAAAATCTAAATAGATTTTTTTGAACAAAATTAAAAAGAGAAGGTGGAGAAGAAAATAAGGAGAAAGAGAACTTAAATATGGGAGGGTAGGGAGATAACAGTGACTCTAGAAGAGTTGTGAACAGGACCAAACATATGAACCTCTCAAAGAATTACTTTTAAAGGAATCAGATAAAGGCCAGCTTAACCTAATTCTAACACAAATATTGTATTTACTTATGTTATAAATCTTTGAATTGTAGAAAGAATACAAAAAAAAATCACCACATAAAATGCAGATGCACAGGATTTTTTTCTTTGCTATTAATTATTTTGACTTCAAATGTCTAATACGAGTAATTCATATTTCTAAAAGTCACAATTGTATCTAATCCTACAATCCCTAATCATATTTCATCTCCCAACATTTGACAGAACTGAATATTCATTGCTACCATATTTCTGCCTAAGCTTAAAACATGGGGAATGGTCTCTTTTTTACTCTTTGAAACAATCTATTCAATAACAATTACAAATTAAGAAAGAATACCTTTAGTTTTACTCAATTTAAATAATTATTTATATCATAAAATACTAGCCTTCTGTCCTTATCTAACATACTTGCAAATCAAAGTAATTTTCCAAAGCATGACTTGAGAAAAATCTATGTAGGTTATAATTTTATAAAAACAAATAAATAGTCTCTCAATAAAATATGTAATTTAAAGTCATTACAATAATTAAAATATAGGGGCTTCTCTGAACTAATATCTAATGAATAATTTAAGGATATGTGAAAGAATTATTAAAATTATAAAAGTTTATACATTACCATAATGAAAATATAATATGCATGAAATCTATTTATGTTTTAAAAGAAATTACTTTTGAACTTAATTGATTTGACAAATAAAACTATTTTTAATATTTTTAAAATAAATGCTTAAAATTCTCAGAATCTCAAAATTATCATTTTTATACAGGTATCTTTCCTACTTAACTAAATTTATGTCATTTATCATGGAGAATATATTATTCTGACAGGCACAAATTAATTAGAAATAAAATTGAAATATACAAGGAGTTCTAGACAGTTTTTTTTGTACTGCCAGCACTCACAAAAAATAAATGACCTAGAGACTTATATTAATTATGAAAGCTAGATATTAGCTTAGGGTTAGGGTTAGGGTAATTTCTAATTAACACTTATAACTTAAACTAATCAATTTCTATTAATTTACCTTGTACCTTGTGGATTTATTATCTCATTTTGGTACTACCCATCCTGTTTGCTTGTGTCTCCTGCTGTCTTCCCTTCTTCCCTGCATTTTCTCTACCTGGAATTCCTACTGACATATTGGCTGTTCAGCATTTTCTGGATGCTGAACTTTATCACACTGAGACCTTGGCACCTCCTGGCCTTGCTTGAAAGGAGATAAAGAGATGTGGAGAAGAGATATTGACTGTAAGGTTTGGGAGGGGGAAGGGAACTTGAACAAGGATATATAGAGATAAAAAATATGATTTTATTCATAATAAAAAAGAAATAAAAAAGAAAATGTAAAAAAAAGAAAAAATCATCTTCACATAGTTCAAAAAAATTATTGCACAAAAAATATTTTCTAACAAATAATTAAGGACATGTTTAGGTTATTCTCTGCTCAGATGAGCATATGATATGATGAAGATTTAGGAGGATATTGATTCAAGGTTGAAATAGTCAACGCATTGACATTAAACTTTACTTTTTTATGTAAAATTAGTAAGTTACCAGTTTCTTATTTACCAATATATATTCTTTTGTATCATTCACTCTATACTAGTTAGAGGGCTTGAAGATATAAATTGTCAGATTTTACAGTTTTCATGCATTTACTTTTCTGTATACTTAAAGGTAACAAAAGTGTCAATATAAAATGATTTTTTTTGACAAAATTTTAAGCAACTTTCTTCTAGTAATTAATTGCATGGGCCTCCAGAGCAATTGGAACCTATGGGTTAATGATAAATTGCTCCTTTTTCATCAGATTGTTGACTTTCAAATACAGAGAAAAGAATAGCAATTTCTGATAGCCTTGAAAAATATATATTAGATACATTTACTTTTGCTTCTTGTGTAAAAAGTTCTATTACTAAGAGTCACAAGTTTTTAAATTATTTTTTGAAGATTTAACACACAAGTACTATATTTTCAATGTCTCCTCCCTTTTTCTTTCCATTCTCCAACTATCTACACATCTTTCAAATCTCTAGCCTCCTATTATTATTTTTCCACACATATTATATAGTACTGAGTTCTTGTGATGTATTAAATGTGAATAGGACATACCACTTGGGACTGTATAACCTTTTTAAAACCTGTAAAAAACTAAAATGTGTAGTAAACGAATAAAAACATGTTTTGTGTGTTATTTCTCATGTGTCAAAGAAAATAGTGTTTTGTTTTCTAATGTATTAATACACCTGAGATCAGTTTAGTGATCTATCAAGTAATATTCTATTTTGCCTATTGTAAAAATTAGGTCCCTACAGATCAACCATATGTAGTGTAATTACTCAGGTTTGTGGAACAGCATTATATTTTAGCTCAATTTATTTAAAATGATGTCATTCAGAGAAAGCATTAAATAGTGCCAAGACATACATGAATGAATTCAAATATCCAGTAAAATTAAGTACTGGTAGCATACATACAGCTTGCTTCAAGGTATGTCAGCCTCAGATATTGGGCATTTTCAACTATTAAATTTTTTGGTAAAAATTATATATATTTCAAAGTTGTACACCAAGCTTAGCAGAATTATCTGTGTGTATATGCAGGTGTATATTATTAGAGTAGGGTTATTTTAAATCAAATATTTGTCTCCAAATTTATATATGTTAAACTGAAGTACCTATGGAATATAAAATTTGAAAAGTATATGTAACCAATTGGATATACATGGCTAGAGTTGAATTAGGCATTTAGAAGAGAAATATGCACTTTTTTGTCACCAAAAATGATAACATTTATCTTCGGGTGGTAGATGACAAACTCAAATAAGAAGAGTATTTGCATAATGTGAATTGATATATGAAGGTAAGGGTGTTAAATTTAAGCATAAATAAGGAAATCTGAGCCACTAAACAAGGAGAAAGAGAAAGAATTGAAAATGCAGGAATTTAAGTGAGAAATAGTCAAGATAGTGATTATTTCATGATGAAAGGTGATGACTATAGCCTAATAAGAAACTACATTGCAGTAGTGAAGAAGTAATGTGTTGGCAAACCTCAAAGGAGCAATTACTTGAACTGCTGAGAGCAAATGTCAGACTATAATAAACGAAGATATGTGATAAATAACTTATGTTGTTTATTTGATTAAATTTCAGACTGGTTAGAGGTTTTCAAAGGGTAGAAACTAAAAGACAAACATTAATTATGATACCATCCTAATGGTATCATAACTAATAAATTATGATACCATAATTGATAACAATAAATTATTATAATAAATCATGACTAATTTATTATGATACCATTCCATAAACAGGGTTGCCAGACTGAGTTAAATGGGAAAAACATGATAATGTTACCTTTTTAGTTGTTGCCTAAGAAAAAAAATAAATACAATGTATAAATGTATATAAGTGATATATGTTTGAGGTACATTTGCTTTTCTTGAAAGACTAGAACTAAAAGAGTAAGGAGAAGAACATACCTTGTGAGTGTAAAAGTAGAAAGATTCATGGCAGGGAACACCAGAGAGTATTGGTGCATATTTAAAGCTAATGTAAAAAACTAGAATTATTATAATAGAAGGATAATACTTAGAGAAATGAATATAGAAACAAACTATAGGTACAAATTTTGTTTAAGTACACAAATATCTTTTCCACAAATGAAACTGGAAAAGATTTAGGGAGAAGTGGAAAGTTTGAAAAATGTCTGACAGTAATATGAAAAGACAGAAGTTTCTTTCTTCATGTCAGAAATGATCCCATCTACTGACAAAACAGAAATTGACCATGACTAATTTGAAAGGAAATAGACTAGAGTAACTAACACATCTGTGAAAATCTTAAATAACATTTTAGATAGTTCAAATAAATTGTCAAAGCCATAAACAGTTTGGCAGAGTCCAGCTTCAGTTGGGTTTAGGTCCCAAAGATGAGATGTGAAGTGTGTGGGGGAGAAAAAGGCATAAAGGCACATCCCTGGGTCATTTGGTAAGCGTCAGAGCCCCCTGGAGCTTTTCTTCACTTCCTTATTAAATGTCTAGGATAAAAAAGCAAAACAAAAAACAGACAGACTTATCCTAAACAGCATTTCAGATAGGTTCTGGAAATTAATAAAGTTATAATTTTCTTGATGTCTAAAAAGCATATGATCTTCTCTTTTTACAGCCTGTGTCAAGTCTGACTACTCATGTTACAAACAGTATTATTAGATATTTTGAAATTATTTTTACTTTAACCAAGTTATGTGCAGAATGATTTGATAGTTTCTAAAATGCAAGCTAATAGAACATCTCATAATAGAAGAGTGTTTCCCTTGTTCCACATCTCCTACAGCATAGGATGTCATTTGTGTTTTAATCTTAGCCATTCTGACAGGTATATTTTGTGGTATCTCAGAGTTGTTTTGATTTGCACTTTTCTGATGGCTGAGGATGTTGAACAATTCTTTAAGTGTCCTTCAACCATTTGAAATTCATCAATTGAAAACTCTCTGTTTATCTTTGAACCCCGTTTTTACATTTTATTTTTTGTTTTTTTTTCCCTCTAGTTGCTCCTGTTGTTATTTTGTTTCACTAGCTAAATTTCAAGAACTATATTGAATAGATATGGAAAGAGTTGACAGCCTTGTCTTCTTCCTGATTTTAGTGTTTTGCTTTGAGTTCTTCTCCATCGAGTTTGATGTTGGATGTCAGTTTGCTGTATATTGCCTTTATTATGTTTAGGTATTTTACCCATATCCTGATCTCTTCAGGACCTTTTTTTAATAAAATGGTGTTAAATTTTATCAAAGGCTTTTTTATTATCTAATGATATGACCATGTGTTTTTTTTTTCAGATTGCATACATGTTGAATGGCAATATTAGCTTTCGGTATGATGAACCATCCCTGCATCTCTGGGATAAAGCCTATTTTAGCCTGGTGTATCTTTTTTTGTTTCTAAATACATTGATTTTTAAATATATTTAATTCCACTAAAATAGATATTATACAGAAAGTTCTACACATGAACAACACTATAATATTTCTAGAGTAAGATAATGTAACTACATATTATAGGTAAAGCACTCACTATTTGAAGTATAATATGCATGCATATAATATATAAAGTTTCCTAAAATTGGGTTGTAATATATTCCATGGTAGATTTCCCTATTCTACAAATAGATATTTAAATACTCAAACTTAAGTACAATGCATTTTAGTAGTTACTTTATTAAGGAATGAACTTTAATCATGGAATTCAAATTTCATATAATAAACTGTAATTTTCTTTTTTTTTAAAAAAAGCGAAATTTACTTACTAAACAAAACTCAAGCATATTTTCATAGATGTGCCATTTTGGAAGTTTTAAAAGTATGGCATATTCTTCTTACATTTATTTTGAGAGACAGAGACTCCCTATGTACTTACAGCAGCTAGAAGACAAAATTAAAGAGGCATTTCAAGCATCCCATTGTTAATATCACAGCCAAAGGTAGATATGATTCACTGAATACCAGTGAATATACTAAAAAATGTGAGAATTGAGTGAGATGATGATTGGAATTCAGAAAGCAGCAAGGATATGACAGAACACTGTAAAACAGTTTTATTTCCTATAGTTCAAAATTATGAGGAGACTGCAGGAGACTTCTGAAGATTTAATCTTAGACTGGCTATTTTTGATATGATAGAAAACTGAAACTGATTTACATGTCATGAGCTATGAGGTATTCACAGTTTTTGTCAGCAATCATGAATAAACTCACAGACTGTGTTTTCAAAGCTGCCTAGGATGAGATTGCAGTGGCAGACTTTGTGACGGAGAATATGTGTCATCAAAGTTAAATTGGGATTGCAGAATCCAGATGTGATGTTCATACATTTATCTCTACAGGAAACTCAGAAATCTATCGGCATTTTTGGGTGTGTGTGTGTGTGTGTGTGTGTGTGTGTGTGTGTGTGTGTGTGTGTGTGTCTGTGTGTGTCTGTGTGTTCTGCATGTGTTTGAGGGTGATTTTATTGTTCAGTGAACATGCATTCAGAAGCCAAACAGAATATCAGGTGTGTCTCCTATTAACTTGAAGCAGGGTCACTCAGGGAACTGCAAGATTACAATAATTTTGCTAGTGTAGCTAGACAAAACCTCCTTGGATAGTATTATTTCTGCTCATCAATTATATGGTCATAGGTGTGCACCATTAAACCCTTGATTTTAAAACATTGATCTGTGATTTGAATTCACTGAGTCATTTACTTAGCCATGTCTCATTTTAAAAAATCAGGAATGTGCTGCTGCGTTTAAAAGGTCATTAAAGCTGTTTCTATTTTCTGCTTTGTATTCAGGAGTATGAAACACATAGTAAATATAATTTTTTCTGTTTTTCTTATAACTTTAAATTATTTTATTATAGAAATGACAAATACACATTGTATAAATATGCATACACACCTGTATAAAATATTTATACACACATTTATGATATATATTCATATCTTCCATTTATTTTGCAAATTCTGAATGAAAGCTAAAAGAAATTTGAGAATAATTAATTTAATAAAAAATATTATAAATTAAAATTTGTTCAGGGTATACAGTTCAGAAAACATCAGTAGCTCAATGTCTTTCTTCAAGAGGAAGAAATAAAAATTTTGCTAAAAGTATTCATATAATTACCACAAATAATTGTCTGTTTTCCCTTACTATGAAATTGTAGAGATAGCATATTTATATAAAAATATAAAAAAGCACCTATAAATAAATCCCTATAGATTCACACTTGTAATTTCTAAACTGGAAAAATAATTTTTTCATTAAAGCTATCTCAGTTTGAAGATATTACCCAGAATGTATTCAACATGAGATAAATGAATCAGAACTACCTCTCTACTTCTACATGATTATAGCCGTAAAAAACAGTCTGGAAGGTGTGCTGTGAGGACTCTTTATCAAGAACATTTGTACAGCCTATGGCTGAAGACAACAGATCCAGAGTGTCTGATTTCATTCTTGTTGGACTGACAGATGACCCCGAGCTTCAGGTCATGCTCTTTGCTGTGTTTCTAGTCATCTACTTAAGTACTGCCATCGGAAATCTAGGACTGATTGTTTTAATCCAAGTGAGTCCTCAGCTTCACACACCCATGTATTTTTTTCTAAGCCACTTGGCTTTTGTTGACTTCTGTTACACATCCTCAGTTACTCCAAACACAGTTATAAATTTTCTTAGAGAACAAAGGAGCATAAACTTTTATGCATGTGCCACTCAGGTGTGCTGTTTTATTACGTTTGCTGTTTGTGAAATGTTCTTGCTGTCAATCATGGCCTATGATCGGTACATGGCCATCTGGAACCCTCTCCTCTATGCAGTCCTCATGCCTAGGAAGCTCTGCCTTCAGTTGATCGCCAGCACATATGTTTATGGATTCACTGTGGGGATTGCACAGGCAGTGGCAACCTTCAGCTTGTCTTTCTGTGGCTCCAATGTGGTCAATCACTTCTACTGTGATGATGTTCCCTTAGTTGCTCTGGCCTGTTCTGACACTCAGGTCAAGGAGCTAATGTTACTAATCATTGCTGGCTTCAACACCCTTTGCTCTCTGGTCATTGTGGTCATTTCTTATGTCTTCATTGTCTTTGCCATCATGAGAATTCATTCTGCTGACGGAAGAAAGAAAGCTTTTTCTACCTGTGCCTCCCACCTGACGTCAATCACCATATTTTATGGAACAGTAAGTTTTATGTACCTGCAGCCCAAGTCAAGTCATTCTCTGAACACAGATAAATTTGCTTCTGTGTTTGTTTTATGTGGTAGTGATTCCCATGTTAAACCCACTTATCTACAGCTTGAGAAATCAGGAGGTAAAAAGTGCACTGAAGAGAATTACAGAAAAGTTATCTCTAGCCATCAAATAATTTAAGAAATGAAAAATATAAATGTCAGGTGTTTTTCAATTGTTTGTCATCTATAGTCACAGTGCTGGACCATGACAGGGGAGCCATATATATAATGAATCCTCTGATGCACATAGAACTTGTATCATCTTTACTGTGTCATTCTTAGGAAGTGACACATGAAAAGATTTTTGTGAATTTTGTAACATTTAATTTTATTTTTAAAAAGGAGTGTAAGAGAGGGAGCATTTAGCATAGAATAACCAACTTTCAAAATTGAAGTTGTATTGAGACTTTGTGATACAGAGTATTTTCAGTTTTTGTTATAATAATAAATGTTTGTTTTCTTATATTTCAATTTGTTATATTACAACATAGAAATAACTTCAAAATTTAAGGATAAGAATTATATTTTTTCATTTTAAGTAGTATTTCCCAATCTCTCCATTTCATCTTTACTCTTCTGAGAAATTTTATACTACCCAAATACACTTAATGTCAAGTATTTGATTGCCAACCTCGTATGAGATTGGACCACTGGAATGCCTCATCCATTTGAAATTTATTGAAATATATATAAGGAGTATTTTTATGATCTAGATTCTGAATGGTTTATGTAACAATTTTGTTATAATCAGTAATTGTTAAGGTGTATACATGATTTCTCATTTCTATATTCTATTTTCTCATCTGAAAAAGCATAATATTACATGACCTGATTCAATGATTATGAATAATATTAATTTTGTTGTGGTACTGATATTTGAACCTAGGACCTCCTGCAACCATTCTTGCAATGAGATATACTTCTAATCATTGAGTGTTAAAAAGATGCTTAATGCAGAGGAATTGACTATTGCCAACACATAGTAGTCCTATCATGCAGGATGTATAGTCTCCTTATTTAGCACATGGCTTTACAGGGTTCTTATATTTTAAGTCTTTGTGCTAGTTAAAGAAAGTCATGTTGAATTAATCTGTAAATTCTCCTCTTTATAGCCACATTTGAGAATAAACAAATGGCTTCTTCTCTTGAAAAGGTATTTTCCATCAAAAAGACATTTTTTCCTGTTGAGAAAGTATGCTGGTATGTAAAAACAGTTTCTTCCTCTGGAGGAATAGGCTTATATGGCTCTTGGTAAGATCTAAGCTTACCCAGTCTGACATCAAACTATCTTTTCTGACTTTAAAAATTCTACCCTCCTTTATTATGCCATCAAGAATCTTTTCTTGACATGAGTTCTTGGTCAGCACACTAAAGTGGACAACATACTTTTAATCGACATAATAAAGTGTGCTGATCTGTAACTTTCTCCTGTGGATTATTTCAATTTAACAGTAGCCTTTTAGGAAATTTTTGGTAATATGCTATTTGGGTTTTTACATTTTTTTCAGTTAGGGTAGTAATTAAGATGATAATTGGAAATGACCAGTTTAGGCATCTCTCCACTATTCCTTTGACTCCTAGTTGAACTTGTCTTGAGTGGTTTGGGTGTTCCCTAGTATCTGGTTTCACTCTATTCTCACAGTGGCTCCCACTATCAGGATATTCACTTCCTTGCTCTCCCTCTCTGTTGTCCCCTCCCCCATACCATCCCATTCTCTCATGTTTTCTGCTCACATCCCCTTGCACCCTAAAACTCCCACCCCTACCATATGATCAAAATTATCTCAGGAGATCTTCTCTATTTCTTCTTTCTTGGAATATCTATGTTTATCTCTCTTAACTTCTTCCGATTACCTAGCATCTGGATTGTGGTAGGGTTTGTGGATTTTAGCTTGGTTATCTTTTGTTCTAGATCTAATATCCCCTTATGAGTGAATACATATCATGTACTCCATTGTGTAAATGTACAACAATTTTTAATTCATTCTTCAGTTGTGGGACATCTTGGTTTTTTCCAGGTTCTATCTATTATGAATAATACTGCTATGAACACCATTGAGCAAGACCCTTGTGGCAAAAATGTGCATCCCCTGGGTGTGTTCCCAATAGTGGTATTGCTGGATCATTGGATAGATTAATTCCAGCTATACTGAGGGACCACCATTCGAATTTGCAAAGTGTCATTACAAGTTTACACTCCTACCAACGGTAGAGGAATGCCTACATGCCCTTTATCATAGGTTGTACTGTGCTTTTTATCTTAGCCATTCTGACAGATGTAAGATGGTATCTCAGAGTTATTTTGGTTTCCACTTCTCTGATAGCTAAGAATATTAAACAGTTCTTTGAGTGTCTTTCAACCAATGGGAGTTCTTCGGTTGGAAAATTCCTATTTAGCTCTGTACTTCATTTTCCAATTGGATTCTTTGGCTTTTTTAACCTCTAGTTTGTTGAGTCCTCTATATATTTTCGAAATCAGTCCTATGTTCAATGTAGGGTTGGTAAAGAATATTTTTCATTTTGTAGGCAGTAATTTTGCCTTATTGACTGTGTCCTTTGCCATACAATAACCTCAGTTTTAGAAGGCCCCAATTATTAATGGTTGCACTCAGTGTCTTCTGTATTATTGGTGTTATCTTTTATTTATTTCTATGTCAGTTTCAAGTTGTTTTTATTGCTGTTGCTCTACAGTACAATTCGAAATCAGGAATAGAAATGCCTCTTGAAATTATATTATTAAACTGGATTGTTTTGGCAGTGCTGGGTTTTTGTTATTCCATATAAAGTTGAGTATTATTCTTTCAAGGTCTATGAATAGTTATATTTGGATGATAAGGATTGCATTGAATCTTTAAATTGCTTTTGTTAAGCTTACCTTTCTTTATGGTTCATAATTCCTATTCAAAGCTTGGAAGATTTTTCCATTTGCTGATATCCTCTTCAGTTTTTTTCTTTAGTGAATCGAAGTTCTTGTCATGTAGATCTGTCACTTCTTTGATTAGTTTCTTCAAGGTATTTAATGCTTTTGCTTTCTATATCAGCCCTTTTTATTCTTTGGGCTCACTTTTTTTTTACTATGAGGACTACTGATTTTTTGAGTTATTCTTTAACCTACTACATTACTGAAGCTGTTCATCCCAGTAGAATTTTGAAGTCCACTTATATGTACTATCATATTGTCTGCAAATACTGATAATTTGAATTCTTCCTTTTCAATTGATATTTAATTGAATTACTTTAGCTCTCTTATTGCTTTAGCTAAAACTTTGAAAAATATATTGAATATATATGTAGTGAGAGGACGGCTTTTGTTCTTTCTGATAATAGTGAGATTGCTTTTAGTTTTTCTCCAGTTGGTTGATGTTGGGTATATAATGTCTCTGTTATGTTTTAAGTATTTTCTCTGGATTCATGATTTCTCAGAACTTTTATTATGAAGGACTGTTGGACATTTTCAGAGGCATTTTCAGCATCTAATGAGATGATCATGTAGTATTTTGCGGTTGTTTTTTTTTTTTTTTTTTTTAGGTTGTTTATGTTATAGATGACACTGACACTTTTTGGTAGGTTGAAACATTCCTCTTGTCAATCTCTGAATGAAGCCTACCTGATAATCGAAGATCAGTTCGTGTTTTAATGTTCTTGAATTTGGTTCACCTGTATTTTATTGAGAATTTTGCATCAATATTGATGAAGATGAATGATCTGTAATTCTCTTTCCTTGTTGCATCTTTGTGTGGCTTTTTTGTCAGAGTTACTGTGGCCTCATAAAGAGTTTTGCCATATTCTTTCTGTTTGTGTTTTATGGGATAATTGAGGAATATTGATATTAAGTTCTTTAAAATTCTGGTAGAATTCTGCACTAAAACCAACTGTCTGTAGATGTATGAATTCAGGTTGCTTATAATGAGACTCAGAGCCAAATATCGAGAGAAGGCTGAAATATCAGAAGGAGGAAGTACCACAGTTAATTCTCACCCAGCTCTCTTGCAACTTCCTCAGCCTCATTCCTGGTTGCTTCTACCTGTCACTTTTACCAGTTGCTTCTGTTTCTGCTGGGTTTCTAAGAGTCCTTATATACCCTACCCCATCCAAGTTAGGATTAAAGGCATGAAGCATTGAACTCACAGAAACAGAAGAGGGTCTGTCACTGGAATAATGGGATAGAATGTGTAGGTCACCACTCCAGGCTTTCCCTATGCTGGGATTAAAGGTGTGTGACATTGTCTCTCAGATGTTTGTCCTTCATCTCAAGGGTCAAGAATTTCATGAGCTGTCTACCTAGATTTGACTGTGTGTTCTCACTCCAATATTTAGGTTTTATTATATATGTAATGTATGTCCATATATTCACTTGTATCAAAAATAAAAAAGTTATAACTAACAAAGGAAAGACCATATACAATAGCTACAATAATTATAAACAATAATATACAAACAATATTTACATGAGGAATGTCCAGTTTGTTAACAATTAAGAAATTCTAAGAAAGTATTCCACTATTCATCTGATTTTGGTGAATCCAAAGGATTGTACTTAATCTACTTCGTATTTAACTTTCATTACTAACTAAAAACTATATTTTGATGTCACTTAATCTTACACACTTTAACATCCAAGTGATTTTCTTTTTTAAAACTGTCACTAGAAAACTATAACTATTAACTATCTCATCTTCAAATTCCTCAGAGACCCAAGAAGGAAATAATATTAAGTAAATAGCAACTTCCAAAAATGTAAGAAATGAAACAGCTGGCTGCCTGCCCAATCACCCAAAGTTTTTCTTCTTGAAGCATCCATCTTCGGTCTACAAGTCTAGCATGTCTGACAGATCTCTCTAGGCAGCAGGATATTCACAAAGTCCTTTCTACCTTGTCTTGGCAAGGTTCAGCAGTTCTTTCGTATGTTTCTCCTACTTGTCCATTTTGAATATCATATTGTCTGTAGTCAAGGCAAGAGCACTTTCTTGCCCAGTGGCTAACTTTTATATGGAGGAGGTTCCTTTATGTCCATAATCTTCTGTGAAGTAGATTGGTGCTTGTAGGAACAGATGTGCAATTGTTAAAAAAATAATAATCTATTTTTTTGAAATTTCTTAAATGCCTTAGCCTATGGATCTCTGAAGTACTTGAAAATGACCTGTTCACCTAAAATATATCTGATCTTGAAAACATATCTAATATGACTGTTAGTTTGATTGTAATGTATAATTACTAACTTGCATTACATTATATGTCTTAAATAGTTGGTAATAATGGTTTTCCTGGACTAGAAATTTGTATTACATTGTTAGATGAACTGTAGAAGTATAATATCTTGAACAAACATGAATATATGTACAGTGATAAAATTAATCTCAACCTTACATCAGTATATACAATTTGTATACAATATACAAAAAAAATCAAACCCAATGTAAAATATTTATAGCTAGAAATGTATTTTTTAAATAGATTCAGTACTCTACCCTTATATCCAATCATATTTGTATCTCTTTTTTTTCTTTTCCTCTTTCTTTTAAATTAGAATCCTAAATCTAATCTCTCTTGTTCAGCTTTTTTCTAACCAAAACCAAAAACAATTTTTAACCAGTTACCCTAAAAATGACAATCATTTATAACCCATTGATAGATCAGAAAACATCCTCCCTGCCTCTTGGAAATGTGGGTGTTGTGTTCTTAAATTTACTTCCTGATGTCTGTGGGGGTGTGTGTGATGGAATCTTTAGGGGATCCTGAAAAGAAAAGTGTTATTAATTGTCAAGTTCTAAAACCTGTAGCTATATCATTTGTTATTTAGTCTCTATATAACAGGAAAGTGCACAACTTGTCTCAGGTCCTGGATAGAGAGGAGTCTCTGCAGCTTAATCTTAGCTAGTCATTTCAAAAATGTCCTGAGCAATTTGTAGTCCAATCTGATCTTTGGTTGGTGTTTGTCAGCCTCATGGCTTTGCCATAGTCCTTGTGATATCCTCGTTTGGGGCCCCAACTTCATTTTGGATACTTCCAGTTCGTAATTAGTCATTGTCATGGATCACTGCAGAAAACTGATAAGAGTCTAAAACCCAACACAGTATATAGAAAGGTAAATGCTTAAATTTTTATTTAGAATAGGACTAGTAATAATTGAACTGTCCCTTCTTTTTAGTCATTCTTCTGTCCCATATCCTATAGGTGCGGGCAAATTGTGGGTCTCATATAACTGCTGAGGTTGCCTGGTGATGGAATGGGTTAGGAGTTGGGGAGGTATTTGTAGATTAGAGTGTCCAGAGAACCAGAATTTACGGGTGAGTTCTGACCTGCAGGGTTTTTCTCTGCTGGCCTAGATTTAAGGGAGATATGGTGTTATGTGTGGGGTTGAAGTTCCAAGGGTTGTGTTCCAAGGCCTGAATCACAGAGACAAGGCTTTCTGGGTTGACTGGGTGATTTGTCACTCACATCTTGATCCAATAGGTACTGAGGATCTGTAAGTCTCATGTAGCCACTAGGTCACCAGGTAATGTGATGGATCAGGGATTGGGGTAGGATTGGTAGATGGAGGTGTCCAGAAAACTGGATTTTACTGGAGAATTCTGGACTACAAGATTTATCTCTGGTGACCTGGATTTAGGGGAGAGAAGAGTGCAAGTAAGTTTCCAAAGATTGTGTACCAAGGTCTGGGTCACAGAGATTAGGGAAGTAAAATATTATTCTTAACATTAAAATACACAAAATAAAAATACAAATACAGAATCTCATATTTTATTACATTCATATGTCTTATGTAATCATTTGTGTGTGTTGTATGAAATTAATTATATATTCTACCATCACAACTTAAAATCTACATAGATTTTTTTTGAACAAAATTTAAAAAAGAAGGAGGATAAGAAAATGAGGAGAAAGGGAACTTGAAGTTGGGAGGGTAGGGAGATAACAGTGACTGTAGGAGAGTGGTGAATAACATCAAACATATGAACCTCTCAAAGAATTACTTTTAAAAGAATCAGATAAAGGCCAGCTTAACCTCATTCTAACACAATAGTGTACTTACTTATGTTATAAATCTTTGCTTTATAGAAAGAATACAAAGAAAAATCACCACATAAAATGCAGATGCACAGGATTTTTTCTCTTTGCTATTAATTATTTTGACTTCAAATGTCTATAAGAATGATTAGTATTTCCAAAGTCAGAATTGTGTCTAACCGTACAATGTCTAATCGTATTTCATCCCCCAACCTCTTGAAACTGAATATTCATTGCTACCATATTTCTGCCTTAGCTTAAAACATGGGTAATGATCTCTTATTTCCTGTTTGAAACAATCTACTCAATAACAATTACAAATTAGGAAAGAATACCTTTAGTGTTACTCAATTTAAATAATTACATATATCATAAAATACTAACCTGTCCTTATCCAACATACTTGCAAATCAAAGTAATTTTCTAAAAGAAGACTTGAGAAAAATCTATGTAGGTTATAATTGTATAAAAACAAATGGTTTCTCTCAATAAAATATGTAATTTAATGACCAGTCCAGCGGGATCAGTTATTCGTTAGGTTCAGGGAGGCTCCTCCTAAAATACAATTGGGGTGATAGAGAAAGGGGACCAAGTGCATTTAAGAAAGACAGAGTCAGTCTGATTAGCGTCAAGGTCTCATTTAGTGAAGAAAAGGCAGGGTTTATATACCCTCAGGGGCAGCAAAAAAGAAGAAAGAAAAACGGAGGGGAGAAGAAAATTTTATTGAAGCAAGGGCGGAAGTCCCGAGGTCAGGGAAGGATCGAGTTGTTCCTTTGGCCATTGCGCTTATCTTAAAAAGGACCTCCTGTGATTTATTGGGGGAGTGTTTGTGAAGGCTGTTTCACCAGATACTGTTTGCTTAAAGTGGCCCCAGGTACCATTTGCTTAGGACAATAAAAGGCTCAACGTTCCAGCTGCCTTCCTGGTCCCTAACAATTTAAAGTCTTTACTATAATTAAATATACGGGCTTATCTGAACTAATATCTACTGAATAAATTTAAGGATACATGAAGGAATTATTAAAATCATAAAAGGTAATACATTACCATATTGAAATTACAATATGCATAAAATCTAAAGTGTTTATGTTTTAAAAGAAATTACTTTTGAACTTAATTGATTTGACAAATAAAAACTATTTTTAATATTTTTAAAATAAATGCTTAAAATTCTCAGAATCTCACAATTATCATTTTTATACAGGTATCTTTCCTACTGCACTAAATTTATTTCAATTAGGATGGGAAATATATTGTTCTGACAGGTACAAATTAATTAGAAATAAAATTGAAATGTACAAGGAGTTCTAGACAAATTTTTTTTTTTGGACTGCCAGCTCTCATACAAAATAAATGAAATAGAGACATATATTACTTATGAAAGCTAGACATTAGCTTAGGCTAATTTCTAATTAAATCTTGTAACTTAAATTAATTAATTTCTATTAATTTACCTTGTACCTTGTGACATTATTATCTCATTTTGGTGCTACCCATCCTGTTTGCTTTGTGTCTCCTGAATCTTCCTTTCTTCTCTGCATTCTCTCTGCCTGGAATTCCTACTGAAATATTGGCTGTTCAGCATTTTCTGGATGCTGAACTAAATCACACTGGAATGTTGGGACCTCCTGGCCTTGTTTGGAAGGAGATAAAGAGATGTGGAGAAGAGATATTGTCTGTAAGGAGTAGAATGGGGAAGGGAAATTGACCAAGGATATACACAAATAAGAATATGACTTTATTCATAATAAACAATAAAATGTAAAAGAAGAAAAAAAGAGACTGATACATCTTCATATCATTCAAAAAAATTATTGTACAAAAAATATTTTTAGCAAATAATTAAGGAACTGTTTTGGTTATTCTCTGCTCTGATAAGCATATGATATGATGAAAATTTAGGGGGATGTTGATTCAAGATTGAAATAGCCAAATGCATTAACATTAAAATTTACTTTTTATGTAAAATTAGTAAGTTGTTAGTTTCTTCTTTACCAGTATATATTCTTTTGTATCATTCACTCTATACTAGTTAGAGGGCTTGAAGATGTAAATTGTCAGATTTTACATTTTACATGCATTTACTTTATTGTATATTTAAAAGTAACAAAAGTATCAATATAAAATGAATTATCAACAAAATTTTAAGAAACTTTCTTCTAGTAATTAATTGCATGAGCCTCCAGAGCAATAGGAACCTATGGATTAATGATAAATTGCTCCTTTTACATCAGATTGTTGACTTTCAAATACAGAGAAAAGAATAGCAATTTCTGATAGCCTTGAAAAATATGTATTAGCTACATTTACTTTTGCTTCCTGTGTAAAAAGACCTGTTACTAAGAGTCACAAGTTTTTAAAATTATTTTTTGAAGATTTTACAAACAAGCACTGTATTTTCAATGTCTCCTACCTTTTTCTTTCCATTCTCCAACTATCTACATTTCCTTCAAATCTCTAACCTCATATTATTATTGTTCCACACATGTTATATAGTACTGAGTTCTTGTGATGTTATAAATGTGATTAGGACATACCACTTGGCACTGTATAACCTTTTTAAAACCTGTAAAAAGCTAAAATGTGTAATAAACTAATAAAAAACATGTTTTGTGTGTTAATTCTCATGTGTCAAAGAAAATAGTGTTTTGCTTTCTAATGTATTAACACACCTGAGATCAGTTTACTGATCTATCAAGTAATATGCTATTTTGTCTATTGTAAACATTAGGTCCCTACAGATCAACCATATGTAGTGTAATTACTCAGGTTTGTGGAACAGCATTATATTTTAGCTCAATTTATTTAAAATGATGTCATTCAGAGAAAACATTAAATAGTGCCAAGACATACATGAATGAATTCAAATATCCAGTAAAATTAAGGACTGGTAGCATACATACAGCTTGCTTCAAGGTATGTCATTCTCACATATTGGGCATTTTCAACTATTAATTTTTTTGGTAAAAATTATATATATTTCAAAGTTGTACACCAAGCTTAGCACAGTTATCAGTGTGTATATGCAGGTGTATATTATTGAAGTAGGGTTATTTTAAATCAAACATTTGTCTCCAAATTTATATATGTTAAACTGAAGTACCTATGGAATATAAAATTTGAAAAGTATATGTAACCAATTGGATATACGTGGCTAGAGTTGAATTAGGCATTTAGCAGAGAAATATACACTTTTTTGTCACCAAAAATGATAACATTTATCTTCGGGTGGTAGATGACAAACTCAAATAAGAAGAGTACTTGCATAATGTGAATTGATATATGAAGGTAAGGGTGTTAAATTTAAGCATAAATAAGGAAATCTGAGCCACTAAACAAGGAGAAAGAGAAAGAATTGAAAATGCAGGAATTTAAGTGAGAAATAGTCAAGATAGTGATTATTTCATGATGAAAGGTGATGACTATAGCCTAGTAAGAAACTACATTGCAGTAGTGAAGAAATAATGTGTTGGCAAACCTCGAAGGAGCAATTACTTGAACTGCTGAGAGCAAATGTCAGACTATAATAAACAAAGATGTGTGATAAATAACTTATGTTGTTTATTTGATTAGATTTCAGACTGGTTAGAGGATTTCAAAGGGTAGAAACTAAAGATGAAACATTAATTATGATATCATTCCAATGGTATTATAACTAATAAATTATGATACCATAAATGATAACAATAAATTATTATCATAAATCATAACTAATGAATTATGATACCATTCCATAAACAGGGTTGCCAGACTGAGTTAAAATGGAAAAACATGAAAATGTTTCCTTTTTATGTGTTGCCTAAGAAAAATAATAAATACAATGTACAAATGTATATAAGTGATATATGTTTGAGGTACATTTTCTTTTCTTGAAAGACTAGAACCAGAAGAGTAAGGAAAAGAACATACCTTGTGAGTGTAAAAGTAGAAAGATTCATGGAAGGGAAAACTGGGAGGTGCATATTTAAAGCTAATGTAATAAACTAGAATTATTATAATAGAAGGAAAATACAGGAATGAATATAGAAACAAAGTATAGGTGCAAATTTTGTTGAAGTACACTAATACATTTTCCACAAACAAAACTGGAAAAAATTCAGGGAGTAGTTGAAAGTTTGAAAAAGTATGAAAAGACAGAAGTTTCTTTCTTCATGTCAAAAATGTTCCCATCTACTGACAAAACAGAAATTGACCATGACCTTTTTGAAAGGAAATAGACTAGAGTAAGTAACACATCTGTGAAAATCTTAAATAACATTCTGGATAGTTCAAATAAAATGTCAAAGCCATAAACAGTTCTGGCAGAGTCCAGCTTCAGTTGGGTTTAGATCCCAAAAATGAGATGTGATGGGGGTGGGGTGGGAGAAAAAGGCATAAAGACACATCAGTGGGTCATTTGGTAAGCGTCAGAGCCCCCTGGAGCTTTTCTTCACTTCCTTATAAAATGTCTAGGTTAAAAAAGGAAAACAAAAACAGACAGACTTATCCTAAACAGCATTTCAGGTAGGTTCTGGAAATTAATAAAGTTACAATTTTCTTGATGTCTACAAAGCATATGATCTTCTCTTTTTACAGCCTGTGTCAAGGCTGACTACTCATGTTACAAACAGCATTATTAGACATTTTGAAATTATTTTACTTTAACCAAGTTATGTGCAGAATGATTTGATAGTTTCTAAAATAGAAACATCTCATAATAGAAGAGTGTTTCCCTTGTTCCACATCTCCTCCAGCATAGATTTTCATTTGTGTTTTTAATCTTAGCCATTCTGACAGGTATATTTTGTGGTATCTCAGAGTTGTTTTGATTTGCACTTTTCTGATGGCTGAGGCTATTGAACAATTCTGTAAGTGTCCTTCAACAATTTGAAATTCATCAGTTGAGAATTTCCTGTTTACCTCTGGGCCCCATTTTTATATTTTATTATTTTTTTCCCTCTAGTTGCTCCTGTTGTTATTTTGTTTCTCTAGCTAAAATTCAAGAACTATATTGAATAGATATGGAAAGAGTTGACAGCCTTGTCTTGTTCCTGATTTTAGTGTTTTGCTTTGAGTTTTTCTCCATCGAGTTTGATGTTGGCTGTCAGTTTGCTATATATTGCCTTTATTATGTTTAGGTATTTTCCCCATATCCTAATCTCTTCAGGACCTTTTTTATAATATGGTGGTAAATTTTATCGAAGGTTTTTTTTATTATCTAATGATATGATAATGTTTTTTTTTTCAGATTGTATACATGTTGAATGGCATTGATAGCTTTTGGTATGTTGAACTTTCCCTGCATCTCTGGGATAAAGCCTATTTTAGCATGGTGTATGATTATTTTGTTTCTAAATACATTTATTTTTAAATATATTAAATTCTGCTAAAATAGACATCATACATAAAGTTTTATACATGAACAACACTATAATATTTCTCCAGTGAGATGATGTAATTACATATTATAGGTAAACCACTCACTATTTGAAGTATTATATGCATGCATTTAATGTATAAAGTTTCCTAAAATTGGGTTTTAATATATTCCACTGTATATTTTCTATTCTTCAAATATATATTTGAATACTCAAACTTAAATACAATCCATTTTAATAGTTGCTTTATTAAGGAATGAACTATAATCATGGATTTCAAATTATATATTATAATAAACTATAATTTTCTTTTTCAAAAAAAAGCTAAATTTATCAGACTAAACAAAACTCAATCATATTTTCATAGATGTGACATTTTGGAAGTTTTACAAGTATGGCATATTCTTTTTACATTTATTTTCTGAGACAGAGACTCCCTATGTACTTATAGCAGCCAGAAGACAAAATTAAGGAGTCATTTCACCCGTCCCACTATGCATGTTTCCAGGAGTAAAACTCAGATGCCAGGCTTGGCAGCAAGTGTGTTTACTCACTGAGTCATTTTGCCAGCCTAGAGGAGACACCCCCATAAGACTTTACCTTTGGTTTTAGCATGTCTATTGTTGCTGCCATTGATCCTGTCTCATTTATGTAATATATCTAGGAAATACAGTTTCACAGAATACTTCCTGGATGATTTTTTTAATAAAAATATCTTCCTGAATTTAGTTTATGAGGATTTTATTATTTTTGCATCAATGTTTATGAGGAACATTGTTCTATAATTCTCATGCTTTGTTATGTGGTTTTGATATCAGGATGATTGTAGCCTCATAAAGAGTTAGACAAGGTTCCTTCTGTTTCTAGTGTGTAAAACAAGTGAGAAGTATTGGTATTTGTTCTTCTTTTTAATTCTGATAGAATTCTGGCTCTAAGCTTTTGCTGGTTAGAAGACTTTTAATAACAACTACTATTTTCTTGAATGTTATATGTCTGTTTAGATCATTTTTCTGGTCTTGATTTAATTTAGGTTAGTGGTAACCTTCCAGAAAGCTGTTCATTTCTTTCAGGTTGTCCATTTTATGGAGTACAGTATTTTGATGTATGACCTAATGATTATCTGGATTTCCTTGAGTATCTATCATTATGTCTACATTTTCATTTCTGATTTTGTTAATGTGGATATTATCTTTCTGTCTTTTGGTTAGTTTGTATAACGGTTTGTCTGTTTTGTTGATTTTCTCAAAGAACCAACTCTGACTCATTGCTTCTTTGTATTGTTTTCTTTGTATCAATTTTATTGATTTCAACCCTGAGTTTGTTTATTTTTTGTTATCATTCCTAGGTGAGTTTACTTCTAATTGTTATAGAGATTTCAGATGTACTATTAAGTCTATTGTGTGAGATCTCTCCAAGTTTGTTATGTAGGCATCTAGTGCTATAAATTTTCCTCTTAGCATTGCTTTCATTGTGTCCCAAGGTGTTGGGTATGTTCTGCATTCATTTTCATTGTATTCTTTATTTCTTCCTTGGCCCAGGGGTGGTTCAGTTAAGAGTTTCTCAGTTCCCATGAGTTTGTGTGTTTTCTGAAGCTTGTGTTGTTGCTGAAGTTTAAATTTGGCCATGGTGATTATCTAGGATATGAGGGGTTTTTCTAAGATTTTGCTATTTATATTTAATTTATGAGTGAATATGTGGTGCATTTTAGAGATAGAGAGAAATCTTAAGTATATTTAATTTTGGTATCTTATTCTTTTTCCTCATTATTCCTATTTAAATTAAAAAGACTCCAATAAAGAGCAAGGGCCAATGGATGTACTTGTGACATCTAGTATCCAGGGCTAAGAAAGAAATTTCTGAGAATCTACTTTATTGATGCCACAATCCTTGTGGCACAAGGAAATCTCTTTGTACTGGGATTCTTCTTCAAATCAGGCTATGATAACCTATCTTCAAAGTATTTTTCTGAGAACATGAGTACATTTTCACATTTCCATGAGTATGCATAGACTTACCCAGTATACAACTAACTCTTCCTTAGAATAAAAAGAAATCCTCTGCCTCAGCACTCAAGCTGGCTCTTGTACCATATTTGAAGCTTAGTTCAGATATCTGAAATATATCTAAATTTGAAAATCTTGAAGAAATTAACACAAGACAGTCCTACATATTGTAAAGCATGTTTGCATTTGTTAATCATGTACTTAAGCTATCTAGAGCAAACACTGAATATAAGAGGCAAATACCTAAAAATTAATTTTTGGAGTTTAAAATATGAATTTGAGCAAATGAACAAAAGGGCACCATCAGAGCTGAAGTAAAAATAGAAATGCCTAATATTATGAACAATAACAAATATTCTAATTTTAAACACTAATTATTTGATTATTTTTCTGATAACAAATTAAAATATGGAGCCTGTGTAGAGGGAAGTCAGACAGTATAGTGATGAGATCAATCAGAGGAAAGTATCAAGAGCCTTGTTTAAAACAAGAGCTTTTTGTGGCTCTAGATGATAGATTGTGTAATAATAAATAACCAACATAGACCAAGCTAAATAAAAAGGCAAACAGTAATTAGGTATAACTCATATACATATTATAAAATAATAGGTGTAAAATAATGTTTCAGGCCTCAATACCACATTAGTTCAGCCTACTACAAATTTCAATATATGGAAAGTGTTTCAAAACAAGCAAAGAACTGGCCTAAAAGGAAGCAATTTCAAAGGAAAAGCCAAACTTCAATTCTAAATAGAAAATATAGAAGAGATTGTTAGCATCACAGCCAACGGTAGATATGACTTGCTGTACACCAGTGAAAGTACTGAAAAATGTGAGAACTGAGTGAGATGATGATTACAATTCAGAAATCACCAAAGATATGACAGAACACTGTAAAGCCATTTTATTTTCTATAGTTAAAAATTATGAGAAGACTTCTGCAGATTTAATTTTAGACTGGCTATTTTTGATATGATAGAGAACTGAAATTGATTTATATGTCATGAGCTATGAGGTGACGCAGTTCTTGTCCGCCACCATGAATAAATTCGCAGACTGTGTTTCCAAAGCTGCTTGGGATGAGAGTGCAGTGGCAGTCTTTGTGACAGAGAATATTTGTCATCAACGTTAAATTGGGATTGCAGAATCGAGATGTGATGATTACTTACACTTATCTCTTTAGGAAACTCAGAAATTTATCAGCATTGGGTGGTGTGTGTGTGTGTGTGTGTGTGTGTGTGTGTGTGTGTGTGTGTGTGTGTGTGTTCTGCATGTGTATGAGGGTGATTTTATAGTTCAGTGAACATGCATTCAGAAGCCAAACAGAATATCAGGTGTTTCTCCTCCTATTAACTTGAAGCAGGTTCTCTCAGGGAACTGCAAAATTACAATAATTTTGCTAGTGTAACTAGACAAAACCTACTTGGATAGATTTATTTTTACTCCACAATTCTATGGTTATAGGTGTGCACCATTCTAACCTTGTTTTTAAAACATTCATCTGTGATTTGAATTCACTGAGTCATTTACTTAGCCATGTCACATTTTAAAGAGTCAAGAATGTGCTGCTACATTTAAAGATCATTAAAGCTGTTTCTATTTACTGCTTTGAATTCAGGCATATGAAACACATAGTAAATATGACTTTTTCTGTTTTTCTAATAACTTTAAAATATTTTTATTATAGAAATGACACATACACATTGTATAAATATGCATACACACCTGTATAAAATATATATACACATTTATGGTATATATTCATATCCTCCACTTATTTGCAAATTCTGAATGAAAGCTAAAAGAAATTTGAGAATAATTCATATAATAAAAATAATATTATAAATTAAAATTTGTTCGGGGTATACAGTACAGAAAACATCAGTAGCTCAACATCTTTCTTCAAGAGGAAGAAATAAAAAATTTTGCTAAAAGTATTCATATAATTACCACAAATAATTGTCTCTTTTCCCTTACTATGAAATTATAGAAACAGCATGTTTATACAACGATAAAAAAACACCTATAAAAAAATTCCTATAGATTCACACTTATAATTTCTAAACTGGGAAAATAATTTTTTTATTAAAGCTATCTCAGTTTGAAGATATTATCCAGAATGTATTCAACATGAGATAAATGAATCAGAACTACCTCTCTACTTCTACATGATTATAGCTGTAGAAAACAGTCTGGAAGGTGTGCTGTGAGGACTCTTTATCAAGAACATTTGTACAGCCTATGGCTGAAGACAACAGATCCAGAGTGTCTGATTTCATTCTTGTTGGACTGACAGATGACCCCGAGCTTCAGGTCATGCTCTTTGCTGTGTTTCTAGTCATCTACTTAAGTACTGTCATCGGAAATCTAGGACTGATTGTTTTAATCCAAGTGAGTCCTCAGCTTCACACATCCATGTATTTTTTTCTAAGCCACTTGGCTTTTGTTGACTTCTGCTATACATCCTCAGTTACTCCAAACACAGTTATAAATTTTCTTAGAGAACAAAGGAGCATAAACTTTTATGCATGTGCCACTCAGGTGTGCTGTTTTATCACATTTGTTGTTTGTGAAATGTTCTTGCTGTCAATCATGGCCTATGATCGGTACATGGCCATCTGGAACCCTCTCCTCTATGCAGTCCTCATGCCTAGGAAGCTCTGCCTTCAGTTGATCGCCAGCACATATGTTTATGGATTCACTGTGGGGATTGCACAGGCAGTGGCAACCTTCAGCTTGTCTTTCTGTGGCTCCAATGTGGTCAATCACTTCTACTGTGATGATGTTCCCTTAGTTGCTCTGGCCTGTTCTGACACTCAGGTCAAGGAGCTAATGTTGCTAATCATTGCTGGCTTCAACACCCTTTGTTCTCTGATCATTGTGGTCATTTCTTATGTCTTCATTGTCTTTGCCATCATGAGAATTCATTCTGCTGACGGAAGAAAGAAAGCTTTTTCTACTTGTGCCTCCCACTTGACGTCAATCACCATATTTTATGGAACAGTAAGTTTTATGTACCTGCAGCCCAAGTCAAGTCATTCTCTGAACACAGATAAATTTGCTTCTGTGTTTTATGTGGTAGTGATTCCCATGTTAAACCCACTTATCTACAGCTTGAGAAATCAGGAGGTAAAAAGTGCCCTGAAAAGAATTACTTATAAGTTGTTTTTGTCAATGCATTAATATACAAAACACTAAACAGCAATAAGAAGACATTTAATTTTGTCTTATTTGAAGACAATGCTGATTAACAGAGCTTGGTCATTCATGCTGAGATTTCTCATTCAGTGAAATGACACAAGTACATGAAATTGTGTATGCATATATGTGTGTGTGTGCTATATATGCATGTGTGTGAATGCATGTGCACCTGTATGTTTGTGTATTTGTGTATGTACATGTATGATTATAACTGCTTTATGTTTGTGTATGTGATGTGGAATTTGTATGTGTATATGTTTGCATCTGCATTTGAATATGTGTGAATGTATACCTATATATGTGGTTATAGCCTAATGTGAAACTCAGAGCCTTTCATTTTTGATATAGTTGAGCTTTATTTAGTACTGATCTACACACATCTCTAACAGTCAAAATTCATCTTATTCTTAGTGATAATATCATTAATTATAAGTATATATTATATACAGTTATTTATACACACAGACACACACATATATAGATGTGTATGTACATAGATTAATTAATGAATATAGTATATGAAACTAGAGTCTTATTTGAAGTAAGCACAATGTTGAACATTTCAGTTTGCTTTGCAGCAAATCAATATTTTTTATCTCATATTTCAATTTAATATGTAGATAATCAGGAATTAGTAAAAGATTTTTAATCATTTCTGGATCTTTTGTTTATTTAACATATAATAATATTAGAAATTTATTTTGTGTGGTTTTTGATTTATAATACTTATTGATTAGCAGTAGTAAACAGTATTCTTCCCTATAAAGTAAACAAAATAAAGACATTAAGTTTTAGATGATAATTTTTTTCAATAGTCAGATAAGGCACTATTTAAAGTGTATAAACATTTAAGGTATTTTGTATAATTCACTAGCACACATATATGTATCAACTGGAAAAGCCTGAAATTGGAATTAATTTTGAAAAATTGTAAAGATTAATTTTTAAATGACTACACTGTATTCCCCTGTAGTTCTATATCAATGTTTCTGGAGTTCTAAATGGAAGGACAGATTCAGGACCTGGGAGGGGTTTCCAAAGGACAGGATGTAACTGGAGACTAGTGTTAGGAAGCTAAAATAAAGTTTATTTGTAGTGTAATCTCATAGAGAAGATAGTTCTGTCTAGAGACCTTCTAGGTGAGCTGCCTAAGGAATACTAGCAATAGGTAATGGGAGCAGGAGTTGTGCATATTTGACCAGTTTGGTCAAAGTGAGAATGGTGAATCATTATCTCAGATCTGAATACCCAAGGAAGATGGTTGCATGCAAGGCTGTTGTTTCCTAGAACTAATTAAAATGGAAAGGATAAAATGAGAACATAAGAGAATTTAGTTGGTACACTTGGCTGGTCTTCGACACAATTTCTATAGTCTGGAGCAGGACATTGATATCAGTCATGATTCATAAATTGGTTATTGTGATGTTCCTTCACATTTTGAAAATGTTGTAGTTATTCTTATTTTGGTAGTAGAAGAAAGACAAGATAAACTTAATATAAATTACCATTATTTTCTTCTTGTTTTAAGTAGTCATTGAATGATTATAATGTCTGTGAAGAATTGAGCACAAATCCAATTAAATGTTTAGGGTAAGAACACACATGCAATATGAAACAGTAATGCCTAGATTTGATTCATTTTTGTTAATTCAACAGATTTGTTGGCATAACTGAAAATAAAGAGCAGGCTAACCTTAGTCATCTGAGAATTCCCCTCTACAAACTAGATTTTAGTTAAATCTCTTTCAAAGTATATGATTGATTCTGGCAGAATAATTGTGAATGACTTAATGTTGTTCATTTCCATTTGGAAAGAAAATAAAGGGAAAAGTCACTACACAGAAAGCTGAACATTTGCTATCATTTGCTACCAGTGGGGTTCTTTCAGATACAAAAGCCAAAATCTTAGCTGTGACTTCAAAGTCTTACAGTGTGGTGTAGGAAAGAAAGGAAACATTGAGTGAATATGTAAAGAGTAGATAAAGTACTCAGTGGAATGGCTGTTACTAAAAAGTACCTAAGCCTCAGACCCACAGAAAATTGGAAAAGCCCTTCTCTGGTTTGTGTGCAGATGTTGCCAGAGTTTGGAAAAATTAACAACCACAGCAGCTTTGGAGAAATGACTGCCATCTGAGCCTGTGCTAGTGCAGAGTCCACTTGCCAAGACTAGCTAACACCTCATCTCTACTGCACCTTTGGTGATATATATTTAATATATTATATATTTAATAAAAAAATAGTCTGAACAATGTCACCCACAGTCAAGTTATAAAAGTGAAAAAGTGGTTACCCACACCTTTAATTCCAGCACTTGGGAGGCAAAGATCCTCTGGATCTCTGAGTCCAAGGCTGAATATAGCCAAGCAGTGGTAGCACACACCTTTAATCCTAGCTCTAGGAAAGCTGAAACAGAAAGTAAAATAGCTGGGTGGGAAAAAAAATACAAGGCAGATAAGTTTATACTTTTTTCCTGTGTTCCTAGTCAGTCTGAGTACTTGTGGAGATAGAACCTACCATGTTCAACCTGAATATTTTGCTGGGTGAGAATTGGCTGTGGTTTGTTCTCTGACTCTCTAATATTTCAGACTATTGTATTAAATATATAATATATTATATAATATGTCCACACATGATTGCTAAGGTTTCTTGTCACAGCATGTTTTTCTTTTTCTTTTCTTTTATTATTTATTTATAATTTTTTATTGTTTTTGAAAATCATTATCAGACATTATATAAAAAAGCTAATATTCAGAATAGATAAAAAACCCACACAGTAATAAAGCTACTCTTTTCTCTAAAATACAGGACACATAAATATAAAATCTAAAGCTTCTCAAGCCAGGTTAGGCTCAGCTACAGATAAAGAAAGCACAGTAGGTCACAGCAAATGCCCATGGATGCACTATGGCAAATCAAATTTCTGCTAAGCAACCCTTCTACAGTCAAACCAGAAGTTTTGTTTTGTTTGTGTGTATGTGTGTGTATCTGTCTAAAGGTTTATATATTTTTTTATTTGTAGTACTTGATATCAGTTTAATAACTAGCTGTTTCTAAGTACATAAATTATTTTTTAAGTAGTCACAAATCAAGATATACATACAAATGTACATATTCATTATGTATTGGTATATGTCAATATGTATATATACAACAAAAATAGACACAGTTATCTTTACTAGGACTTATAGGAAGAGTATTAAATATATCTGTCAATAAATATAATTGTAGGATGAGTATTAAAATGTCTGCCTATTTTGTTTACTATTATAGATGTTTATATTATATAAAATTATTAATAATTGAAACACATTTTATGTGAACAAATGTGTTTCAAAAACATCAATAGGAGAATAACCCACATCAAACAGAATACTAATGCAAAAAGAAATTAAGAAGGATAATATGATATGTATTTGTCATAGTTCTTTAAATTAAAGTAGAATTCAGTAGTAAGTTCATATTTTTTGTGCTTGTTTTTGTTATTGCTGTTTTTTATTTATAGCATGGGGTATTTTATTAGTATTTTAAGTATTTCCAGGTTACAAAGTAGGAATTTCTTCAAATCATTCATTGAATTTAACTTTAATTTTGCTATCTAAAAACTCATCAGTCTTTTTTCAGAATCTTCAATTTATTGAAACAAATTTATAATGGATGTCCTTATGATTTTCGAGAATTTCATTCATATCTATTATGGGTGTGTGTGTGTGTTTTAAATCACTTTATTCACCCATCATCTTTAAATGAAAAAAGAATGTTTTTGCTTAAACTCCACTAATGAGTGAGTTCTTCCCCTGCTCATCCTTTTGGGTTTCTGAGACCTCACTCAGGAGGATATACTACAAATCTATCCATTTTCCTGTGAATATTAGTATATCATTTTTGCTTACTGCTGAGAAGTGCTCCATTGTGTAGATGTACCACAGTTTGTTAATCCATTCCTCAGTTGAGGGGCATCTTGGTTGTTTCCAGGTTCTTGCTACTACAAATAATGCTGCTATGAACATAGTAGAGCTCATGCATTTGGGGTGTGAATGTGTGTCTTTAGGGTATATGCCTAATAGTGGTATTGTGGATCCTTGGGGAGAGTGATCCCCAGTATTCTGAGAAACCTCCAGACTGCATTCCAGAGTGGCTGAACCAGCTTACACTCCCAACAATGGAAGAGTGTTCCCCTTGCCCCACAACTTCTCCAGCATAGGCTGTCATCTATGTCCTTTTTCTTAGTCAATCTGACAAGTGTAAGGTGGTATCTCAAGTTATTTTGATTTGCATTTCTCTGATGGCTAAAGATGTTGAGCACTTTTTCAAGTTCCTTCCAGCCATTCGTATTTCTTCTGGTGACAATTCTTTTTTTACTTCTGAGCCCCATTTTTTGATTGGGTTATTTAAGGTTTTTGGCTCCAGTGTCTTTCAGTTCTCTATATATTTTAGAGATCAGTCCTCTGTCACTTGTATGGTTGGTGAAAATCTTTTCCCATTCTGTAGGCTGTCTTTTTGTCTTATAGACTGTGTCCTGGATTTACAGAAACATCTCAGTTTCAGGAGGTCCCACTTATTGATTATTGTTCTTAGGGTCTGTGCTACTGGTGTTACATTTAGGAAGTAGTCACCTGTACCAATGCATTGGAGAGTATTTCTCACTTTCTTTTTTATCAAGTTCAGTGTTGAGTTCTTTGATCCACTTGGATTTGAGTTTTGTGAAAAGTGATAGGCTTGGATCTATTTACATTTTTCTACATACTGCAATTGAGGTATGCCAACACAATTTGTTGAACCTGCTATTTTTCCATTGAATAATTTTGAGCCTCCTTGTCAAAAATCAGGTATTTGTACGTATATGGGTTAATGTCTGGGCCTCAATTCTATTCCATTGATCTACAAGCCTGTATTTATGCCAGTACCAGGCTGTTTTCACTACTGTAGCTCTATAGTATAACGTGAAATGAGGGATGGTGATGTCTCTTGAGGTTCTTTTGTTGAGCAAAATTGTTTTGGCAATTCTGGGTTTCCTGTTATTCCAAATAAAATTTAGTATTGTTCTTTCAAGATCTGTAAAAAAAAATTATTTTGGGAGGGAATTTGAAGGGAACTGCATTGACTCTATAGATTGCTTTTGGTAAGACTGCCTTTTTTACTATGTTGATCCTACCTATCCAGGAGCATGGGAGATTTTTCCATTTTCTGATATCCTCTTCAATTTCTTTCTTCAGTGAATTAAAGTATTTGTCAAATAGATCTGTTACTTGTTTGGTTATAGTCACACTAAGTCTTTAATGCTATTTGCAACTATTATAAAAGGCAATATTTCCCTTATTTCCTTTTCAGCCTTTTTATCTTTAGTGTATAGCAGGGATATTGATTTCTTTGAGTTAATCTTGTATCCTGCTCTATTGCTGAAGGAGTTTATCAACTGTAGAAGTTCCCTGGTAGAGTTTTGTGGGTCCCTTAGTTATACAATCATATCATCTGCAAGTAGAGATGGTTTTATTTCTTCTTTTCCAATTGTATCCTCTTAATCTCCTTTCATTCTCTTATTGCTTTGGCTAAAACTCTGAGAACTATATTGAGTAGATAAGGGGACAGGGGACAGCTTTGTCTAGTTTCTGATTTTAGTGGGGTTGCTTTGAGTTTCTCTCCATTTAGTTTGATTTTGTTCGTTGATTTCTTGTAAAGAGCCTTTATTATACTTAGAATTTTTCCCTATACTCCTGATCTCTCCAGGACTTTTATCATAAAGGAGTGTTGGACTTTGCCAAAGGCTTTTTCAGTGTAGAAGAATACAATTATGTGGATATTTTCCCTTCAGTTTGTTTGTATGATGGATGACATTTACAGTTTTTGGTATGTTGAACCATCCCTACATTTCTGGGATGAAGTCTACTTGATTGTGATGGATAACATTTTTTTTATTTTTTATTGTTAATAAAGTCACATTTTATCCTTACTCAAGGTCCCTTTGCCCTCCCACCCCTCCAGTCACTCTCTCTTCTCCACATCTCCACATTTCATCCCCAGTGTGGGCAGGAGGTCCCAAGGATACACTATTGCTCAGTTCAGCATCCACTCCTGGGTTAACTTTTTTTATGTTGTTGTAATCGGTTTGCCAGAGTTTTGTTGAGATATTTTGCATTAACGTTCATGAGGAAGATTGGTCTGTAATTTTCTTTCTTTGTTGCATCTTTGAGTCACTTGGGTATCTGAGTGATTGTGGCCTCATAAAAAGAGTTTGGCAGCGTTTCCTTCAGTATCCACTGTATTGAAGTTTGTTGAGTATTGGTATTAGTTCTTCTTTGAAAGTCTGGTAGAATTCTGCAGTAAAACCATCTAGATCTGCGCTTTTCTTATTTGGGAGACTTTTAATAATGGCTTCAATTTCCCTTGGTGTTATAGGTCTGCTTAGGTCTTTAATCTGGTCTTGATTTAATTTTGTTACTTTGTACTTGTCCAGAAAGCTGACCATTTCTTTTAGGTTTTCCATTTTAATAGAGTATAGATTTTCAAAATATGACCTTATAATTCTCTGACTTTCCTGAGCTTCTGTTGTTATGTCCCACTTTACATTTTTGATTCTGATAATTTGAATACTCTCTCTCTCTGCCTTTTGTTTAGTTTGGATAAGGGTTTGTCTATCTTGTTGACTTTCTCAAAGAACCAATTTTTTGAGTCATTGACTTTTTTGTATTGTTCTCTTTGTTTATATTGTATTGATTTCAGCCCTAAGTTTGATTATTTCCTGCTCTCTATGCCTTCTACATGAATTTGCTTCTAATTGTTCTAAAGCCTTCAGCTGAGCTGTTAGGTCTCCTGTGTGAGTTTTCTCTTGTTTTTTTTTTTTTTTTTTTTTTTTTTTTTTTTTTTTTTTTTTTTTTTTTTTTTTTTTTTTTTTTTTTTTTTTTTTTTTTTTTTTTTTTTTTTTTTTTTTTTTTTTTTTTTTTTTTTTTTGTTTTTCTTTTTTTTTTTTTTTTTTTTTTTTTTTTTTTTTTTTTTGCTGTTGTTTTGTTTTGTTTGTTTGTTTTGTTTTGTTTTTATAGGCATCTAGTGGTATGAATTTTCCTCTTAACACTGCTTTCACTGTGTCCCATATGTTTGGGTATGTTGTGGATTCATTTTCACTAAATTCTAGAAAGTCTTTGATTTCTTTCTTAACTTCTTCCCTGACCCAGAGGTGGCTCAAAGTAGAGATGTTCAGTTTCCATGAGTTTGTAAACTTTCTGTGATTTTTGTTGTTATAGCATTCTGATTTTAGGCCATGATGGTTTGATATGATACAAGGGTTTATTCCCACTTATTGTATCTATTGATATTTGCCTTATGACCAAATATGTGGTCAATTTTAGAGAATGTTCCATGGGGTGCTGAGAAAAATGTATATTCATTGTGTTCAGATGAAAACTTCTGTAAATATCTACTAAGCCCATTTGCATCATAACATCTGTTAGACCCCTTATTTCTTTGTTCAGTCTTTGTCTGGTTGACTTATCCAAGAATGAAAGTGGGATATTGAAGTCTAAGACTATTATAGTGTGATATTTGTTGTGTGGTTTAAGCTTTAGCAGTATTTCTTTTATATATGAAGATGCTCTTATATTAGGAGCATAAATATTTGGGATTGAAATCTCATCTTGATTGATTTTTCCTGAGATGAGTAAATAATGTCCACCTTGATCTCTTTTGATTGACTTTAGTTTGAAGTCTACTTTGTTGGATATTAGGATAGCAACACCAGCTTGTTTCCCTGGGGCCATTTGATTGAAAAATCTTTTTCCAACCCTTTACTCTGAGACTGTCTTTGTCTTTAGAGTTGAGGTGTGTTTCTTGTATGCAGCAGAAGGTTGGCCTTTGTTTTTGTATCCATCGTATTATGTTGTATCTTTTTATAGGTGCATCAAGTCCATTGATGTTAAGGAATATTAATGACAACTGATTGGTACTTTCTTTTTTTTTTTGTTGATAGTTTGTGTGTATTTTCTTTCTTAGAGTTTTTCTTCTGTGGGATTATTGATTGTTTATGGTTTCATGAGTGTATCTGGGTACCTTAGGTTGGAGTTTTCCCTCAAGTGCATTCTGTAGTGCTGTATTTGTGGACAGGTATTGTTCAACTTGTCTTTTTCGTGAAATATCTTGCTTACTCCACCTACGGTGACTTATAGTTTTGCTGGGTATAGTAGTCTGGGTTGGCAGCCATGCTCTTTCAGTGTCTGTATAACTTCTGACCAGGATCTTCTTGCTTTCATTGTTTCCATTGAATATTCTGGCGTTATTCTGAATGATCTGCCTTTGTAAGTAAGTTGATCCTTTTCTTTGGCAGCTCTTAATATTTTTTCTTTGTTCTGTATGTTTTGTGGCTTAATTATTATATGGCAAGAAGACTTTTGGGGAGGAGTTTATTCTATATGATGTTCTGTAAGCTTCTTGTATAAGAATTTCCTTCTTTAGATTGGGAAACTTTTCATCTATGGTTTTATTGGAATCATTATCTGTACTTTTGAGCTGGTCTTCTTTTTCTTCCTCTTCTTCTCCTACTTCTCTTCTTCTTCTCCTCCTCCTCTTCCTCCTCCTCCTGCTTCTGCTTCTGCTTCTGCTTCTGCTTCTTCTTCTATTCCTATTATTCTCAGGTTTGGTCTTTCATGGTGCCCCAAGTTTCCTGAAATTGTTGTATTATGGCTTTTTTGATGTTGATGTTTTCTTTGAGTGATTTATCTATTTCCACTATTGAGTATTTCACTCCAAAGTTTCTCTCTCTCATCTCTTGGATTCTGTTGCTCATGCTTGTATCTGTATTTCCAGATTGTTTTTTCAGATTCTCTATTTCATCCTTTGATTTGTTTTGTGCCTTCTTAGTTGTTTCACTTTCAATTTTCAGTTCCTCCAATGATTCTTTCATTTGTTGAATTTCTCTTTCTTGGTTTTCTTTCAAGGATTTGTTTATCTCTTCCAATTTTTTATTTGTTTTTGCTTCTATTTCTTTAAGGGACTTTTTCATTTCCTCTTTTAAGGTTTCTACAATCTTCACAAGGGTGTTTGTATTGTTGTTTCCTTCTGTTTCCTCTTCATTGCTCTGTTCAAATCTTCGTGTTTTAGAGCCATCAGCTTCTTCTGGTGGTGCCTTGTTGTTCTTTATACCATTATGTATTCTTGCATTGATGTCTGTGCATTGCTTTCTTGGTTCACTCTTAGGCAGGTCTTAGTGGAATCTTAGTCTCTTTTGGTTAGATGAGTTGTGGGTCTCCTGTCTGCTCTGGATATGGAGTCTGCATGATTTCTTACTCTGGGCAGGTCACGGGATCCTGGCTGTCTGAAGTTACCTGACTCCCATTCTGCCTCAGTAACCAGGAGTCATGAAGTTCAGAGAGAAGTTCATCCCTCTGTGATGACACAGTCTTCCTTGAAGGCAGGGCCCAGGTGTCTATAATGTTACTCATGGGAAAGCTTCTCTCAGCGCTGGTCCAGGGCAGGCCTGTCCATGAGGTCAAATCCGGGACTGTGGTTCTGGCCTCTGGGATGAAGTCCCAGGGAGGCTCAGGGGCTGGAACTTGCTCACCTCCCACTCCTCACTGAACCTGGGATCCTAGCTGTCTGAAGCTGCCTGACTCCTCCTCCGCTTTGGACGCCATACGATCATGCTGTTCAGAGAGACACAGCATGTTTTTCACCACCACAACAAATTTAGCAGAGCCTACACAATCTTGGTTTTTCTAGGTGTGTGAAGGTGTGTCTCCTCACTCTTCATTCCTTCATTTCCAGTCGGATTATCAGGACGAACCATGCTGAATGAGGTGATATGATTTCACACATTTTGAAACTCCTTTTCTCTCTATGTACTCTTATTGGTTATAAGATGAGAAATGCAAGCTTGATAATCCAGAAAAATTAATTTTCATCTAAAAATTGAGAATTTTTGAAAAAAAAATCCATCATGATGCTCAAACTGTAACTGAGGAGAAAAATAATATTGCTAGCTGTCCATCCTTGATGAATAATTCATCAAATAAAAAGACTAGAGAAATAAATGCAAACCACACAGTCTATAAATATTTATTTACTATTGTATTTTCTTCACTTACTATATCAAAGTATTACATTTAGTGAGTTAACCTAGAAACATGAATTCCTTTGAAGAAATATTTAGAAGACTTACCTTTAGGCAACTTATTCATTAGGCAACATGAATCACTGCAAGCATGCAAACAAAGTTCAAATGTTTGATTTACATGTTATGAAGCTCAGTTGTTGAAATATTTATGTGTGCATATTTATTGCTAGAAACCTTGAGATTCTAAAACAAATGACCCTGATTAAATTAATATATATTATATTATGTATTGTGATAGGTTATTTTCAAAAGTGTTTTTGAATTATGTTTTTAGTGGGTATAATGAGCTAAAATAATTTTGGGTGGGATGGCAGAGAGCTCATTTTACTCATCAAATCCACATACTTATAAATAGTTATTGTTTGGGTTATAGACATGGCTTAGCCATTAAGAGCATTTGCTAATCTTGCAGAAGGTCTGGATTTCCTTTATAACACCCATGTGGCAGCTCACAACCATCCATAACTTCAATACCAGGGGATCTGACATCTTCTCTTAGTTTCTGAAGACAACAAGCACATACATGCTTGATGAATATTCATGCGTGTAGAAAACTTACACATGCAAAATAAAAATAAGCCAGGATTTTAAATCAATATGCTTATGTACTATGGAGTAAATTAATGCATGAATTGCTAAAAGTTCAATATTTGTAATAAGAGCAATTTTAAAGTAGAATCAATAAATAAAAAATTATTATGTAAATTACTGTATAGAAAGTTAATGGTTTTTAAATCAAATTAGATATTTAAATACATAACATACAGGAAGAGCTCTATTCTTTACAGGTTACCACAATACAACCAGTGAACTGAAAGAAAATACGATTTACACATGAAAAATCTAACCTAACATGCATCATTTTAATATAAATATGCACAAAAGTTTTGCCTGGATTTTGCTAGGCTTAGACTACTCTTCACTTGCAGACAAAAATAAAATTAAGTTTGTTCCATGAAAATGAGCTAGGGATGTTTGTTTCACTGCTAACAGCAAATCTGTGTTGAGTATTAAGATGTTTCATTCATCAACATATTTATTCTTTATCTAAATATTCATATTATTGATAATGAAATTAATATTTGATTATTTTGTATGTAATTGTACCTTTTTATAACCCAAACCTATAAATATAAAATTTATATTCAGATCTTTCTAAAAGGAGACATATTGTCCACAAAATTTATTGCTTCTAAAAATTTACAATTTTAGTTTTTAAAACAGCTTGTAAAATTTTTCTCCATGAGAGCTGATTTCTAAAAGTTACCATTCAATCTCTACTTCTGCTATATGCCACATATGCATTTATATTTACACATACAGATATGTATACAAATATACAAATAATAATGATAACAATACATATTTCACATCCATATAAGAACATCACAAGTGTCATAGACAGTGCAATAAAAATTAAATAATTAAAAATTAAATATTGAATATCAATTCAAAAATGATAGCAATTATGTTGACAGTTTGAGTAAAGGACCACTTGCAAACTTAAGCTTATCCTCTTAAGGCAAACTCCAGAGACAATTTAGAGGATAAGTCTCTTGTTCTGAAAGAAGTTTAGTAATATAGCTGGTGAACAGCCAAAATCTTTTGGAACATTTCCAAGAAATACATGCTTTATGTTAATATGTGATTGCTAACAATAAAGGACCAAAATTATGAATAAATATAAAAATATCAGCCCAATGTTTCAAAATCACTGAGGAAAATAATTCTATGAAGTTGATATATACAAACAGACCAAGAAAACCAAAGTTCTTCATTTAGGAATAAACATTGTAAAGTCTTATGTCTCTTATACTTAAGTGTCAGCTGTAAAGTTCTGTTCATATTTGTGACAGGTGTGCATCACAAATTCATCAATACATACAAACATGTGCAATACTAAACAAAGTAATAAAGGCAGCCAACATTTCTGTTGTTATTACTTGAAAATTAAAAATGAGCCATGATGGCTTGGCCTGAATCCATGCTTTCAGAGGCAGAGGCAAGAAGATCACAAGTTTTAAACCAGCCTGGTTCACACAGCTCATTTGAAATGACTCTGGGATACATGGATATATACCATGTTTCAAAAAAGTCATGTAAAGAACAAAAGCACCAGAGAATTTGTTGAACTCACAATGATGACAGACTCTGTAAAAGCATATTTGACTCACCTACAAAGTACAGAAGAGGAAACTACCATCAAATCTATATAACCTTAAAGACTATCTCATGAGATAGTCATCCATATCATAATCCTATAAAATGAAAATAATAAAACAATCATAACTAATTTCTGAAAAGTCCAAACAGTATATATACATATATTGAATCACTGATTTTTCATTTTATGTCATGATCTACAAATGTATTTTTAAAAAATACAAAAAAATTGTACAAAAAAATACAAAAAAATGTCATTAAAACATAAATTACTTCTAATTAAATGAATATACAAATAAATTTGAAAGTGTAGACTTTTTTTATAAAGTCATGTTCTTCCAACTAGGTGTAAAAAAATCTGTGGGCAGTGTATTCTCTTTGGCAGACTGGTTGCCTAGAATGTATAAAAGTCTAGATTCAATTGTTAGCATGCCTAAAATCCCAGCATTCAAGAGATGGTCAAAGGAGGATCAGAAACATAATATCATCCTCGGTTATGTAATGAGTAGACCATCAGCACGAGCTACATGTGAACCTGTCTCAAAAAAGGAAATGTTCTTTACATTTCAAAACCTAGCATTCATCTAATCTAAGTAATCTAATACCTATTATTTTTCACAATTACAGTTTTACCAAAATCATAGTTCTTATAGACTTGAATATGTCAGTACAATGTTCTCAAGACTATTTATATAGTTAGGCAGATTACAAATAAACACCACACAGCTTGTAGCTTTATTCAGCAGTAGTAAGTACTTGATTGACTATTGGGCATGTACCAGAAAACTCAAATGGGTTTTGTTCTTTGATTTAAATGGAAACTCTTCAAATTGACATGAATTAAATCTTTAGCTTTATATGATAACATTCATATAACTAATACTTAACAGCACATTTGCTCCCACTGGCTCTGCTCCTCAACATTTCCTAAAGATTAACTTGTGTTTATTTAGGGAAATCAAAAGCAATATTGCACAATATCAGGATTTGATTTACACAGTCTTGTCCAGAATCTTGGTCTTGATCTAGAGCGCATCTTTTCCTTGAGTGTAGCATATAACTGTGTTGTTCTCTGTTTGGAGTGTAACTTGAATATATGACTTGGCTTGTCTGACTAGACTTTAATAATTTGAGCAAAGTCCTTTTTTATTGTTGATTGGATTTATTCAGGGTCTCATTGTGCTGCCTAGGCTGGCTTCAGGATTACAATCTTCTTGCATTTGTCTTCTAAATGTTAGGATTACACTTATGTACTACCCCATCTATTAGGAAAATAGATCTATTATATTTATTTCCCATGATATACTTGGAATCTCACAGAAAATGACTAAGTTTATTCATCTAACAAAGGCATTATCAACTGCAGTGGGAAGGAATTATAGTTAAAAGTCCAATTTATTTTTCTACTCATATATAATAAAACTTGATGCCATCATTTGCTTAACTTTAACATTTTTAAAGTTTCATATCCTTTCTCTAAAGCTTTCTTAGATGCTTCTTTCACCTCTTTGTTCCTTAGACTGTAGATGAGGGGGTTCAGCATGGGGATCACCACTGTGTAAAACACGGAAGCCATTTTGTCTGTGTCCAGGGAGTGGTTTGATTTGGGCTGTAAATACATGAAGATGAGTGTGCCATAGAAAATTGTAACAGCCACCATGTGGGAGCCACAGGTGGAGATAGCTTTGCGTCGCCCCTGGGTAGAGCGGATTCTCAGGATAGCAGCAATGATAAAGAGGTAGGAGGTGAGGACTATGGAAGAGGAGCAGATCATATCGAAGCCAGCAAAAGCAAAGATGAGAATTTCCTTTATGTGTGTATCTGAGCAGGACAGAGCTAAGAGGGGAAGGTCATCACAGTAGAAGTGGTTGATTACATTAGGTCCACAGTATGTCAAACGAAAGGTGATAACTGTATGGAAAAGAGCAACTAGAAAGCTATACACATAAGGAACTGCCACTAATTGAATGCACACTCTCTTTGACATCAGTGTTGAATAATGCAGTGGGCTGCAGATGGCCACATAGCGATCATAAGCCATAGAGGCCAGAAGGAAACACTCTGTGATCATGAAGGTAAGAAAACAGCCCAGCTGTGTAGCACAAGCATAGAAATGGATAATGTTGTGCTCCACCACGAAGTTCACCATCATCTTTGGTGTGATGGCAGATGAGTAACAGAGGTCAACAAAGGCCAGGTGACTGAGGAAGAAGTACATAGGTGTGTGGAGTCGAGAATCAACCCTGATTATCACAATCAACCCAAGGTTGCCAAGAACTGTTACCATATAGATTGTCAAAAACATGACAAAACATGGAGCTTGGAGTTCTGGCCTGTCTGTGATCCCTTTGAGGATGAACTCAGTGACATAAGAGATGTTCACTTCAGCCATTGACTCTGTGGATTTTACTGCAAGTGAAGAATAAAAACAATATTTCTCAGTGCCCTTATCAATCCTGAATAAAAAAGTCCCCAATGTGTTCTATCTTTATCAAATATCACCCTGGCAACAAACATATACTGTAATAAAATTTCTTCATTATTGTTTTAGGGAGAGGAAACATTCCACACAAAACAACCTTCTAAAGAGTTACTTTGCTTTTTATCTTTAAGAATAATAAAAATGATTGTTAAATAAAACATAATATGTTATAAAATACGTGGGGAAAATTGACCACAAAAGTTTGTAGTTTTATTATTAATATGTTTTTGAAACATTTAAAAAGAATACACTAAAAATGCATAATCTACAAGCAGAATTGTATTCACAGTCTCAAATGTTAATGCTGTCCTTTCCTTATAAGACATATATTTATATATTAATATAAACAATGTAATTCTATATATTAATATATAAATATAATTTTATATGTTCCTTTGGTATTCATTTTTCTATTATAGATTAAATGATTTATTCTGTAGAAACTAAGAGAAATTTTATTAAACACTAGGAAAGATTGAATATTTTAAAAGTGTATTCAAAAATTGCATACATACATAGATTTAGCATTTCTCAATCATGTATGTGTCACCTACTCTCTTCAAATTAGCCCTGGCCTCTAAACACATCTTTCTCTTAAGTTCATATCATCTTTTTCCTAACTTACTGATTCAAATTAGTGATGCACATACATGCATAACTAAGAGGTAAATCTCTGCTGCATGGACAACCTACCAGAAGCTTGTTACTGTAGTGGCTAGTCGTTTTCAATAAGTCATAATTGCCCAATATATTTAAAGGTGTTATGATGACACCATTTTTACATAAAAATGCAAAACATATAGTTTTATTCAAATTTAAACTTTAACATCTTTTTAAGCATATCACCCAAAAAGTAAATATATTTCAGATAGTACATGAAATAAGATATTCTCAATTTTATATGCATACATGTGTTTGTCTTTCTCTATAAATATGTGTCAATGTATTTAAATAGTTAAAAAGTTACCCATAACATTTGACTTGGTGAACGTCTAAGATGTTTCAAATAAATATTCCATTATAAACAGTCCATGACAATATATATAGTTTAAGTGAGCATATTTTTGTAATTTCATAATAATAAGAAAAAAAGAAAACCAGAGAGGTAATTCTAATTTCTTTATATTATTTTAATTTTTGTTTTATTCTGTGATAAAGCACCAGGACCAAGAAAACATAAAAAGAAGCATTTAATTTGGGGTTCATAGTTCCAGAGGGTTGGAGTTCATGACCATCATGCCAAGAAGCATGGGAGCAGACAGGTAGACATAGAACTGAAGCAATAGCTGAGAGTTTACATCTTATCCACAAGCATGAGACAGAGAGAGTTAAGTGGAAATGGGTTAAGCTATTGAAAACTAAAAATCCATGTCCAGTAACACATTTCATCCATGAAAGCTACACTTCAAAATCCTTTCCAAACAATTTTAGCAACTGTGGACCAAGTATTTAAATATTTGAACCAGTTAGGGTCATTCTCATTCTAAACATCACAATGTATCAATTTTAAATGATTGAATCAGTTATTTTTTCCATTGTAATTAAATATGACTTCTACCTTATATTCTACTTCATACCTTACATGAATTTATTTAAGTAGGTGAATTCATCAGAGTTTCTTGCATTATCTGGGCTGAAGGTTGTCCATTGTCCCTAATTTACAATTGAAAAAGAAAAGAAAAAGAAAGCAGGTAATATTAGTGGCCACATAGAGGGGATAGATAATATAGTATCAGTGTGACTGGGGTTATTGCTTCTGGTCACCACTGTCTTGGATAGGCTATAGTGGCTTGCTCTTTCAGTTTTAATTTGAAGAAAGCAGAACAAAACTAACATAAATCCATATTTTTGTGGAGTGTCTATTTTACAACTCTAGATTATCAAAATCAATTCTTACTTCAAAAAAGTTCTCTTGTTGCATTTAATTTATAATTTAGTTTGTACTAAAGCAAGATGCCTCTTCATTCCTGTTTTCTCCCAGCATTTTCACATCTCTATCAGTCTTCAGAAGGAATCTATATAAGCCATTGACATATTTCACAACAGATTTTATGCAAAGATGAGAAATATTTTATACTACATTGTAACTTTCTTACACTATCTTTTTCCTACATATGTTCCTATACAGTAGAGTTACCTTTTTTTCTTTTTCTTTCTTTCTTTTTTTTTTTTTTTTTTTTAACAGCTCAACGCAATCTGATAGGAAGTTCTGGTCCTGTGGGTAGCATCTAGAGATCATCATCTTTAAAATCCCTGGAATGTTTTGTAAAGTACATTGACTCATGTTTGTAAACCATGGGTTGTAGAACACATTCACAAGCTGGATTGGCAAGCAGGGCTAACCCAAGTATTTAGTTACTTTATTTTTGTTGTTTTCTATGGTGTGTTGGGATTATTTATGTTTCTAAGAGGCTAGTGGAATTCAAGCTGAAGATGTGACAAGCATTCTAAGCATATGAATAGTTTCAAGAAAGCAAATTACTTTCATTTTTTCACTTCTTTCTGAAAACAGTTCACCAGAGAATGTATTAGTACCTGTGGTTCTCATTTATCCTCTGTTTGTAAAACCCACTTTTCTCAGCTTTTGCACACAAAATTCAGATTTCTCATTCATCCCTAACTTATCTACAACCTATTTTTATTGTTTCTTTGGCTTCATACTTGTTTTTCAGGACAAGTTACCAACAAATTCATGAATCACATTCTTCAACCTTCTGTGAGTTGGGGATGCATGTATATGCCACCATTCCCATCTGCAAACTTATTATTTGCTCCATTGTATATAAACATTTTATTATCTTTTATTATCCATTTATCTATCTATCATCCATCCATCCATCTATCTATCTCCCTTTGTACACATTATGTGTGTTTAGATTCATGTCCCATGAAACCCATTATCTCAGAGATAACAGAATACATGATAAGAATCTGTTCTCTTCTACATTGTGAGTCTCAGGAATTAAACTCAGACTATCAAGCTTGGTGACAAATACTTCTAGCTGCTGAGCTGTCTGCCAGCCCCCAAGGTCTATAAACATTTTGACTTTTGTAAAAAAAAAAAAAAAAAAAAAAAAAAAAAAAAAAAAAAAAAAAAAACCTAAATATTTTGTTATTTCTTTTAATCAAGGTATCAGAAATATGATATTATTTTATTAGTAAAACATTAAATACAAGTTAATTTTGACTTTAATCATTCATAAAACTGAAAGTTCAAGTAGATTTAATCATTTATAGGAAGACAATTTTAACTCTAGAAATTCTGTTTTTTCCTTTTTTCATTTCTTATATGTATGTATAACACATAAAAATTACCTATTTAACAGAAATTATTAACAGAAAATTTAAGCATTTACTAAATTATATTATTTAAGGAAAAATACTTGCTTTTGTGTAATTAATATACATGCATAAATAATAAACACAAAATTAAAATTTAAAAAAAAAACACATAACAGCTAGAACTAATTTTTCGGTATTAATTGGTTTCCTTTACTTTTCCACTTCTGGTATCTAGAAATTCTGTTTTGCCTATTTATTTTCTGAAATTTAGTTGTCCATAAAATTAAATTTCCCTTTAAATTGACTTCTCAATGATGTCGATTCTTTGGACTTTACAAACTTTGGAATATGACATAGTTGCAATACTTTTCATAGAAAAGTTTTTTACTAATTTGAAAGAAGAAGAAGTAACTACTCAGGCAAACACTTTCTGCTCTGTTTACTGTTTAGGGTTACAAGTACTCCTAGGGCTCTGTTAACATTTTCCATATCTCTTCTCTTTTATGTGCTTTTTCAGCCTTTTTTTATCACTAGAGATTAATAATTGAGCTACAAATTTTATGTACAATGTAGCACAGGTGTTCAGCCTTAGCCCCTCCTTCAAATCTAACCAGCTCTACACATAAGTCAAACATATACATATCATACAGACTGCCATAAAAACATGTTGGAAAGCCCCAGTCTGAGACTTAGTTCTCTATAGTCTTCATTAGAGCCAAAAACCATTCTGACAGCCCTATGGAGGTACATGATAGTTCAGTTGATTATTTCACTTCTGAGTTCAAAACTTAAAATTTGAATCAATCTTTGTTTGAGAACTAAAAAAAAAAAAATTCAGATTGGTTGTTATGTTGGTACCCAGTTTCACTTGACCTACCTTCTTTGCAAAAAGCTTGGCTTCCAGGAGCTCATTCTAAAGTTGTCTTGGTGATTTATTATTGCCTAGGTCCCTTTAGATCTCAACCTCTCTTGAGGTATGCTGAAGTTATTAAATTTCCTTTTCCTTAGTGGAAGACAAGCTGTATAAATTACATTGTGGATTTTCAAGACAGCTCTTAACTCGAATCCAGAAGGAGTATTCTTGCAACATACCAATTAAATATTTGCTTTAAAGCAAATGTAAACTCTACTACATAATACTTAAGCAAACGTAAGCAAAATTACAAGTTTTCTACTATGTAAGAAAACATAATAAAATGCAATGTTTTACTCATGGTCATTATAAAATCTAGCTCTGTAAAATGAAAATGATTATTTTTTTAATAAAATTTATTTTTGCAATTTTAAAATTAAACAAAAGCATTATTTTTATTATGATATTTTTTGAGAAGATTAAATTAGTCAGCATATGTAAAGGGTTTAAGAACAACAATTAGGGCTGGAGAGATGACTCAGTAGTTAAGAGCACTGACTATTCTTCTGGAGGACTTGAGTTTGATTCCCAGCATCCACATGGCAGCTAACAACTCTTTAATTCCAAGATCTGACACCTTTACACAGTTATACATGCAGGCAAAACATCAATTCACATAAAAAAAAATAAAATAAATTGTGGTGGAATGTTCTTTGTGCACTGTAAATAAAGGACAGTTTTGACCTATGTAGAGCACCATAGAAGTAGATGGAGGATCAGAGCACATGCATGTAGAGAAGGGTGGAATTAGTCAGTCTCCATCCGAACCCCGAAGGAGGAACATGTAGAAGTACTGGGCTGAGCCATGGGCTAAGCCACGTGGCGGGAAGATTAATAGAAATGGGTTGATTTAAGATGAAAGAGCTAGCTAGTAATGTGCTTGAGACATGGGCCACACAGTACAAAGGATATAAGCATGTGATTCATTTCTTTGGGGGACAAAAGCCGTGGCACGGACAAGGTCACAAACCTCCTGGCCCCAAACAGGCCAGGAAACTTTCTACAACAATAAATATTTTTAAAAAGAATTTCTTTTAAAACAACAAAAGAAAAGAATTACAATTAGAGGGATTTGAAAGAGATTCAGACAAAACTAAGACATAAGCCTCATAATAAATAATAAAATAATTTCTACTATATTCAACTTCTAGCATGGCAAATAGAAAAATTATTAAATATTTCTCATGATTATTCTATTATCTTTAATAACATGATTGATTGTCTTTGAATGTTCCTCAGAATTAATTTTTATGGTTGTCTTCTTTCTACAATGTGTGTTTGTCTGTGTGTGTGTGTATGTGTTTGTGTGTGTGTGTACACACGCACGTGCACATGTGTCTATATCTGTCTATGTGATTTACCTTTCTGTGATGCTTACATTTGTTAGTATACATGCTTAATGTTCACTTCAGTTTTGAGACAAATTATTACCTTTTCTGACTAATTTGTATTTCTACTTCTTCTATATGCAAATTTATTACAAAAAGTATGACTTTCTTTACATTTGCTTGCTTGTTTTTGTAGGATATTGGAGACTGCTAATTATCTATATAGTGTGTTTTTGTAAATCAAAATTTAAAAATAAAAAATCTGACTTGTGGTAAATTTCAATCTCAAATTAGATATATTGTAAAATACGTACTAAATGTATATTTGTGAATTTGTAAAACACAACTCAAACTACAAATATATTATTCTATTTGCTGCTTTCCCTTTCTCATAATCTCTTGTCCTTTTTAATTTAGCTATCTGTCTATAATCAAATGTGTCTATGTTGTCACATTCTATAGACAAACAAAACACTCGGCTGTTGTAGAAAGGTTTTTTTTGGGCCGTTTTGGGTCTGGGAGGTTTGTGGCTTGGCACTCGCGGCAGTGGTTGGAACCTGGTTTGCAAAGGCTTTTGTCTCTCAAAGAAATGAATCATACACTTATATCTTTTAAACTGTTTGGATTATTTTTTAAGCACATTATTAGCTAGCTCTTTTATCTTAATTTAACTTATTTTTATTTATCTTTTTATTATGTGGCCCATAGCCCGTGGATCACCTGGATTTTTGTATGTTTTTTTTGGGGGGGGACGGATGGAGACTGGCTAGCTCCACCCTTTTTCTTAATCTGTTTGTGTTTTGATTTTTTATCTACTTTTATGGAGCTGTGTGTAGGCCAAACAGTATAAAAGATATAAAAATACAATTCATTTCTTTGGGGGACAAAAACCGCCGCGCGCCAGGTCACAAACCTCCTGCCCCAAACGGGCCAAAAAAAACCTACTACAGCAGATTGCACCCAATGTGGGGCTCGAATTCTTGGCTTAATCCCCACTGAAATATAAAAATGTTATATACTATCTCATCCTTCATCTTTCATGCCATTCTCACATTCTCTAGTTTTCTCTCATCTTACTGATTTCAAACTTGAAGTCACTGTCCTATTTTTTTTAATATATGTGTGTGTGTATTTGTATGTGATTGCATCAAGATACACACACACCTACACAAACGCATACACACACACGTACACGCACACACACACACACACACACACACACACACACACACACAGTACCTTACAGGGACAGATGTACTAGATCCAGAAAAAGAGGAAATTGGGCATCTTTCCACCTAAGATTCTAGGTGCTGGGAACCAAACTCAGGACTTCTAGGTGAGCAAGTAGTAATTCCTCTCTTCAGTCCAAGCTCCTTTTTAGAGCTACCTCTTCATTTCCCCATTTTAGAGTCAATTTTGTTAACAAATACAACTAAAATAACTATTAGTAACTATATCTTTTAATTTTTTTTAATTTATTTTTTAATAAAGTCTCATTTTTTATTCACATATCCCCTTGTTCAAAGTCCCTTCCGGCTCCTGCCCCTCCAAGTCACTCTCTCTTCTCCCCATATTTTTATCTCCTCCCCAGCAAGGGCAGAAGGTCTCAAGGTCCCTGTGTCTTAGTTCAGCATCCATTCCAGATCCCCTTTCCCCACCCCAACATCAAGACTGGGTCAGGTGTTCCTCTGCAGGGAATGGGCTCCAAGGTTCTGGTCCAAGGTGCTTGGATCCCAAGCTGTTCAATGGTTGTGATTTGCAGCTTGGGTGTGCTTTGCTTTTTTGTTTCAAGTCCATTAATGAGTGAGTACATCCCCTTCTTATCTTTCTGGTATGTCCTAAAGATGCACATTTACACCCCAAAGCATTATCTCAACTATGTTCATAGCAGCATTATTCATAATAGCAAGAATCTGGAAACAACCTAGATGCCCCTCAACTGAGGAATGGATTAACAAACTGTGGTACATCTACACAATGGTGTGCTACTCAGCAGTAAGAAAAAAATGATATCCTAAAATTCACAGACAAATGGATGGATTTTGAGAATATCCTCCTGAGCAAGGTATCACAAACCATTATATTTTTATTTTACATTATCGTGTTTTTCATAGCCTAGACCTAGACACAAACTTCTTTGTGTTTAAAGCCAGCCTTTGAACTGTCCTGATCTTCCCACCTGAACCTCACAAGTGCTAAGATTGCATGCCTATGACAGCACTCATAACTATAACTAGTGTTTTTAAATACCTTTGTCTCTCCCAGACACCCTACTTCAGCTTCAGAATTCTACTTCTACATATAGAATTTAGAATCTGCCAAGAGATAGTCAGACATTCCAACATTCAATGCCAGTTTCCCAGTCCAAAGTCTGCTCCTAATTGCTTTCTCCTTAGCCTGAATTCTAGTCAAATGAGTCTTTATCTTTGGCCCTTTGTCTTCCTTTCTTCTCAGCATTAACATGTAATTTACAATTCAGATGTTCTCAGGGCCCATCTCCTTCCAGCATTAAGTTGAGTTTCCTTCCTAGTACTTTGAAATCTTTAGAACCAAAAGAAAAAAAAAAAAAAAAAACATACAAAAGCAGTAGACACAAAGAAATAAACAAACACAGGGCTGAAATGAGTAGAATACAAGCAAAGAAGAAAAAATCATTGAAACAAGATTGAGAAACATTAGCTAATTTTACAAAAGATATATATATATATATATATATATATATATATATATATATATATCAAAATCCAGAGAATCATCATAAGGGCATACCTTAAACAATCCAAAATAATTTAATATGAGAGTCACCAAAACTAAATCAAGATTAGGTGGACAAATTAAACTTATCTGTGTCCCATAGTGAAAAAGTAATTGTTAAAAGACTACCAGCCAAAATTAACAAATGAGCAAAACAAAAAATTAGAGCCAGAGGTTTTACCACAAAATTCTCAGACTTTCAAAGATAAATCAATAAAAAATCTCATCAAATTATTCCACAAAATAGAAACAGAATATTCCTTGTCCAATGTTGCTCAATTTATTTCATGAGTTATCCTTATATCTCTACTATATAAATAACCATCTATGGAAGAAAACTACATTCAAATTCTATTATGAATATAGATGCAGAAACACTCAATAAAATACTTGTAAACCAATTCAAAAAACACATTGCAAAGATCCTCTACCATGATGAAACATACTTCACCTTATCAATGTAGGAATAGTTTACCATATTCATCAATGAATATAATTTACCATATAAACAGATTGGAAGACTAAAACCATAGGACTAACACATCAGCTGCAGAAAATGACTTTGACAGAACTCAACACCTCTTCATAATAAAAGTCTTGGAGAAATTAGGAACACAAGGGACATACCTCAACATAATAAAGATGATTCACAGAAAGTCAATAAATAACATCAATCTAAAAAAGAAAACCTCCAAGAATTTCAGCTAAATTCAATAGCAAGACAAGATTGCCCATTCTTCCCACACCTATTCAATATAGTCTTAGAAATTTTAGTTAGAGCACTAAGGCAACTAGGGGAATTCAAGAAAATAAAACTAGAAAGCAAACAAGTTACTTATATCTTCATTTGTAGTTGACATAATTATGTACATAAATGACTGTATGATTCTACCTAGAAACTCCTAATAATGATAAACATTTTCATAAAAGTATTTGGAAACAAAATCAGTACACAAAAATCAGTTATCTTCCAATATACAAGGGAAAATAGACTAAAAAGAAACCAAGGAAATAACACTTTTCCCAATATTTTCAAAACACATATAATAACTTTGAGCAACTTAACCAAGTAAAGATTTGTAAGAATAAAAAATTTAAGATACATCAATATAAAAATATAAAAAATTTAAAAGACATCAATATAAAGTCAGACACACTGATTCTAATATAAGAAAAAGTGGGAAATAGAATATAGGAGTAATACCTAAAACATATAAAAAAATTTAAAAAAAGATATTTGGAAGCAGAAAGGATTAATAAAATTAACTATAAAAATCACCATGCTACCAAAAGTAATATACATATTTTATCTAATCCCCCCACAATTTCCAATGCAAATCCTTAAAAAATTTGAAAGTACAATTTTCAGTTTTATATGGAAACACATACACACACAAACAAAAAAAATGGGAAGCTAGAACAATGTTGAATAATAAAATTCTAGAAGTATCATCATACCTTACCTCAAGTTGTATTATAAAGCTATTGTAATAAAAATGGAATAGTATTTGCACAAAAAAGACATATTGATTAGTGGAACAAAATTGAAAACATATTTAGATAGACATCTGATTTTTTTGTAAAAAGGTCAAAAATAAACACTTGAAAAAAGATAGCCTCTTCAACAAATAGTAGTACAAACTGAATGACTGTGTATAGAATAATTTGAATATATCTATACATTTTACCCTGCAAATAAAAAAATGATAAATGAATCAAAGACATCAATATAAAGTCAGACACACTGATTCTAATAGAAGAAAAAGTGGGAAATAGAATATAGGAGTAATACCTAAAACATATAAAAAAATAAAAAAAACTTGGACATCAAGAAAACAAATAACTCAATTTCAAATAGGTGTATAGACCTAAATAGAAGGAGGGTCTCAAAGAAGGAAATATCAATGGCAGAGTCAATTTAAAAAAGTAAAGCATTCTTAGTCATCAGGGAACATACTTAGTCATCAGGAAAATGTAAATAAAACTACTTTTTGTTTGAATGGCTAATTAAATAAATAAATGACAGTTTATGCTGGTGAGGATGTGAAATAAGGGGTACACTCCTCCATTGCTTGTGGGACTGAGAACTTGCATAGCTTCTATGAAAATCAATATGATGATTCAAAAAGCTGGAAATAGATTTACGTTAATATCTAACAAACTATTCTTAATTATTATCCCAAACATTTTTTTATAGTACAGAGGCACTTACTTGGTCACTTTCTTTGCTGATCTACTTATAATGGGCACAAATCAGAAACAATCCAAATAGTATCAGTGGATAATGGCATAAAGAAAATATAGTATGTTTACAGAATTGAATATTTCTCAACCATTAAAAAAATTAAATTATGAAATTATCAGGTAAATAATTGGAGCTGTAGAAAAAATGTTATTCTATGTAATATATTTCCAACTCAGAAATATATTTGTATTCTCTTGTACAAGAACATTAGCTGATAAGTCTTTTAGAGACAAGTACAATGTATAGAACCACAGATGTCAGCTATAGAAAAAGAGGCTGGGGATATAAAAAATTCTTCTTAAGTAGGTAAAATAGATTAAAGAGTTATTGATAGACAGGATGGAGTTAGAGACCTTGCAAGGGAGGATTAAACAAAAGGGGGAAATAAAAAGTATATGGGATGTCTTTCTTTTGTTGTAAACTACTATTGGATAATTAAAAAAGACTGTTTTGGCCTATAGTGAAGCAGCCTAGCAGCATGTGGGAATTCCAAGCATAGATAAAGAAAGAGGGTGGAGTCAGACAGAGATGCTATGAGCTGCCACCCAAGAGAGAAAGATGTAATGGAACACAGGTAAAGTCACTAGCTCTGTGGCAAGATATAGATTAATAGAAATGGGTTGAGTTAAGATGTAAGAGCTAGCTAGCAATACATCTGAGCCTTAGGTCAAACAGTTTGTATTTAGTATTAGTTTTTGTGTAATTATTGTGACTACGCCGCTGCACACAGTCTGGACCTCAGGGGTAGGCCAGGCCAAAAACTTTTAACAACAAATGGCACTGCAAGGTGTGACATTTACATCCACATAAAGCCTGTGGAAACTTAAAAATGAGTTGTAGAGCACTGAAATGGAGTCAAAAACAGCTTCCTGGTTGTGTCTCTCCAGTAGGCCTTGGTACAGAGACACCATGGCATGTATACTTGAGCTGCAAAATGTTGTATTTATGGCCTGCTGCCAAAGCTGCAACAAGGCCAGTTTCCAAAGTCTCACAAGAGCATCAGTAAAAACGCAAGCTGCATATAATGGATTTATGGTTTTTGTTCTTACAGACAAAAGGGAACTGAGTCAAAGATAGCTTCTTGATAGTAATGATTCTGAGGTGAACTCTGTTTTCTGGTGTCCAACAGAGGCATAGTTCCTTAAAGACATGCTTCCTGATTCAGTATTAGCAGCAAAAAATTTAGCAGCTTTTTAGAGGCCCTGCTGCCAAATACTTATATGGGGTTTACCAGCAGTAGATATCAGTGCTGTACTTGGTGACAATGTGAACCCTAAAATTCCCAAGAGTTAGGCTGGTAAATATATCTCCTGCCAGTACCTCTGCTATGAAACTAAACACTCTATAAAGCTAGACTAAGCACCTAGGTAGAGCAAGCCTACATAGCCAAACCTTTCATTCTAGTCATGGTTAGCAGACTAAAGGTGGAGTCAGCAAAAGATAAGAGATATATAGTAAAGACAGATTAAAAGACAAAACAAACAAAAAAAAAACCACTTTAAACAGTTTACAATGTATTTAAAAATATACAGAAGCTTGGAAGAGAAAAGGAAAAAGAATAAAAAAGTCCTTAAAAAATGAAATAAAATTATCTATTTTTGTATATATATATATATATAGTTTTGTTAGTTATTAATCATATCTTATCTTATAATTTTTTCTGAGATATCTTTTTTCTATTAAGAGAGAACAATAAAAGAATATAAGTTTGAGTGAATAAAACAATATTGTATGAAAAATCTACTTCCAATAAAAATATCACATAAGTATAATAAAATTCACTTATATATTTTGATCAAATATTTTACTCTACAAATTTGAGGGTAACTGCAAAATTCATAAAACATAGAAGGAAAGGTGTGTTACAGTCTTTAATGTGAATTTTTAGTGTCTCATGAGTCATAGACCTTTTTTTTGTACTTTTTTAATTTTATTATTATGAACAAAGAAGTCACACTTTCTATCTTTGTATGTCCTTATTCAAGGTCCCTTCCCCCTCCCACCACATCAGGTCATTCTCTCTTCTCCACAACTCCCCTACCCCGCTCCCTGGAAGGCAGCAGGCAGTCCCATGGTGCCACTGTCTCAATATTGCTTAGTTCAGTCTCCACTCCTGGCAGATCCAGTTATCTCTCCCTAACTTCAAAACTGAGTCAGGTGTTCCTCTAGGGGGAGTGGGATCCAAGGAGTCAATTCAAGGTGTTTCTAATCCCAAACTGTTCAGTGGTTGTGGATTGTAGCTTGAACATGCTTTGCTTTTTTCTTGTTTGTTTGTTTGTTTAGAGTCCACTAATGAGTGAGTACATCCCCTGCTTATCTTTCTAGGTTTGTGATACCTTCCTCATGCGGATATTCTCCAAATTCATCCATTTGCCTGCAAATTTTAGGATATCATTTTTCTTACTGCTGAGTAGTACTCCATTGTGTAGATATACCACAATTTGTTAATCCACTCTTCAATTGAGGGGCACCTAGGTTGTTTCTAGGTTCTTGCTATTACAAATAATGCTGCTATGAATATAGTTGAGCTAATGCTTTTGGAGTGGACTGTGCATCTTTAGGGTATACATCCAGAAGTGGTATTGCTGGTCCTTGGGGAGATTGATTCTCAATTTTCTGAGAAACTACCATACTGCATTCCAAAGTGGCTGAACAAGCATACACTCCTACCAACAATGGAGGAGTGTTCCCCTTGCTCAGCATCCTCTCCAGCATAGGCTGTCATCTGTGTCTTTTATCTTAGCCAATCTGACAGATGTCAGGTGATAACTCAAAGTTCTTTTGATTTGCATTTCTCTGATGGCTAAAGATGATGAGCACTTTTTCAGGTGTCTTTCAGCCATTTGTAATTCTTCTGCTAAGAATTCCCTTTTTAGATCTTTAGGGTATGCTTGTTTTGTTGTTTGTTTGTTTCATGTAACCAACACGTGAATTTGACAAGTAACAGGTTTGTGTGTGCAAAAAGAGAAGTTCCCTCTAACTAACTGCAGTTTTGTGAGTAAATCAATTTCATGTTACTAAAATGAAATACCTGAAACAATGAATTTTTAAAGAAAGATGTTAATTTTAGTTTGTCAGTTGGAGACCCCAGTGTCCTAGCTAGTTGGGACCTCCTATGATTGCAGGTGAACATGGCTGAACAAACTGCTTTCTTGATTCAGAATGAGGAAGAATAATGATTTCTGAGCTTCTACAATTTTCTTAGGTATCTCAGTGACTTAGAGTGTTGAAAGAAGGCCCTGTTTCCCAAATGTCTACAAGTTATGTGGACATCCTGTCTCTAAGTGAGTATGTAGGGGACACCATATGCAACATTTTTTAAACAATGAAAATTTCATTAAAAAATGAAATGTGTAGTGGAAGAGAATATATAAACACTCTGCCGACAGAGTAAAAATTGAAATTGGGTAATTTTGTAGAAGAAAATTATTGTGTCAATTCTTCTAAATATGCAATTTAAGAAGTCCTATTTTATAAGAAATTATTATGTAATACCTGTGTAAAACATAAACCATTAAATTTTTAAATGGCTATAATTATTTGAGGTTTAAATGTTATTGTATCTCTATTAAAAATACCACAGAGTGGTCTGGGAGGGGTTGTGCATAACTTTAATCTCAGTACTTGTGAGACAGAGATAGGCAAATCTCTTGAGTTCCAGGTCAGTCTGATCTACAGAGTGAGTTCCAAGACAGGCAGGGCTACATAGAGAAATCCTGTTTTAAAAATTCAAATCAAGCAATCAATAAGAAAAGAAAAAAAATTCCACAGAGTATAAAGATTTGCATAAGTATAAAAGAAAAACCTTTGCATTATAGGTCATCAGTAAAACTCAGTAATATCAAAGAATTCATACATTGAAAATTCACCAAATTTGAAAGCTATTTATAATTTACATAATTTTAAAGACAATAAAAATATATAATAGTGTGAGTTCTAGCAGGTAATGTATGGACTGACATAAGATATACATCAAAATACTCAAATTAAGGCAGCAAAATAGTCTGGTTTAGAATCTTAATGATATTGATAATTCTATCATTTACACACCTATTTTAAATACTTTCTGGCATTTTCCAATAAGGGAAAGAACTCTTAGATGCAGCATATATAAGACTTTAAATGGAAAGGAAGATGCTTTCTGAGTGTCTACTCTTCAGCAATTTATAGACTTATGAGAGTACCATCTAGTACAATTATAACAGGATACAAAATATATAATAGAGTCATAGTAGGTAATTTAGTTGTAGTGAGAAAAATACTCATAAGTTTTTTATAGGTTTGAGTTTGAATTCATGGTCTTTTACATATTTGCAAATGCTTTACACTGAACTGTATCGCCTGTTCTTTTTTTTTTTTTTCTTTTAAAAAATCAAGTAAAAGGAAATACTGATTAAATAAGGTAAATTATTTTCCTAAGTGTTAAACTAAAGGCTAGGATTTGAATAGACATTTAAAATCATGGTAGGTTGCATCCTCAAATTCACAGATTCAGAGCTAGGATCCACAAGTAAGAGGTATGTGGCATTTGTCTTTCTGTGTCTTAGGTACCCAATCCAATATAGTATTTTCAATCTCCATTAATGTATCTTTAAATTTTATGATTTCATCTTTTTGTGACATTGAATAGCATACTTTCATTATCTGTTGATTAAAGACATTTAAGATATATACATACATATATATATGTATAACAAGGGTAAGTAAAAACAGCATAATGAAACAGAATAAATAAAAATAAGGAAATGGGGAGATGGAAATAACATAAATCCAATAGCATGTGAAATTCTAAAAATCTAACAAAACAAAAAAGCAATTAAAAAAAGCAACACAATTAAATGGCCAAAAAAATAATAATAATAAAAAGAATTTCAGTGGCATACTTAGGGAAAAGGTACAAAGTCTAGCTGTAATCAATAAATGAGAAGAAGGAAAATAGTAGGCCATGGATTCATAGAGAGTTAAAGTCATATTATTTAACTTCAGTATTAGAAAAAAAGTAATAGAAGTACTTCATAAAATATTACCAGAAATTGTTTTACAAAATGTTTTTTTTATTTATAAAAGGCCTTAGTGTAATGGTATATTATGATTTGCAAAAGACTAAATGGTGCCATTAGCATAAAATGAATAAAGTCGAGAGAGTGACTGTAAGGGGCAGGAGGGGAGGGAGCTTGAACAAGGCTATACACGGATAGAAAATATGACTTTATTATAATAAAACATAAAAAACAAAGAAAGGGTATAATTACAGAATAGGACAACTAATCTAATTTAGTGGGTAGTAGTAGAAAAATAGGTCAGAAACACTGTCACAAGTTGACATTGTATCTGTACGTTAGTATTGAACTTCTAATTGTTTCTTGTATTTGTTCACTCTCTTATCTCTTTTCTTCCACTAAACCATAAACCCTACCAATCAAAAAAAGTTTCAAATTAAAGAAAAAAATTCTGGTTTATATGTATGAACCTATAAGAACTGATAAAAGGAGCTAGGGAGATGTTTCAATGGTTAAAAGCATTTTCTGCCCTTGCAGAGAACCCAAGTTTAATAATAACACTCACAAGGCAATGCAAGCCATTAAGTTCCAGGTGATCCAAGGCCCTGTTCTGGCCTCCATGGGCACCAGAAACATACTTGATACACTTAAATACATCCAGGAAAAACACTCAGACATATAAAACATAATAAATCTATTTTAAAAAGAAACTAGAATGAATGCTTGGACTGTTTCACTATAATTGTAGGCAAGAACACAGGAATCTTAGTTGAAAAATAAAAGTTGCTTTGATTAAGGTATTTTAGTGTAATAATTATACAGTAAAAAGAAAAAGATACATCAAACAATTCAGCTTTGCATGTATAAATGTATGCACTGTGTATGGGTCAAAAATGTTTTCATTGCTACTTGTAAAATTATTTTATTTAAGGCCATCATAGTAGGTACAAGAGAGAGGCTATGACTTGTTCCAATATGAGTGAAAAATCAGACTCCACTCTAAAAACAGAGTTAAAAAGTAAGGCTCCAAAGCTAAGGATAGAGAGAGTGTCAATATATTTTAAATGACTGTAGGGAAATAGAAGGAATTAAGGCAATCCTGGCTAAACAAAACTGATTGAGCTATTAATGAAAATGGACCATGTGATCAGACACCCCATGATGTGAGGGATGAAGAGGATGATTGCATTTTGAGAATGATTTTTTTTTTTTTTTTTTAGATAAGAGTTATAGAAAATCCTTGCTAAACTGCCTTGGCAGCATACTTTTCTAGAGCTAAATTATACAAATACAGATGGGCCTAGCAAGAAGCTTGTTACCTCAATTAAAATTTGGTCAAATAAATAACTATCTTTTATTTATCTTCCTATACTTTGATCTGTATATCTGTTTAAACAGTAAAATATTTATTTTATTACTACAAATATCATGAGATATACAAGCTTGTTATAGTCATTTAAATATTAACATATTGTGTGCCTAAATTATCATTGTATAATACAGACATATAATTTTATATATGTAAATACATATGTGTAAAATAGTGACTAAGCATCAGGGCTGCATGTAGGCCCATTATATACATAATTCAAGATTTCATTTTCTTATCTGAAGTATTAAAAATTTGATCAAAATTATGTAGCACTTGTGAGGATCAATGGAACAATGTATAGAAACATTTTTAATAACTTGTTTAGGATATATCATAGACACTCTTACTGTTAATATTGACATTAAGTTGTCTTGTACTGTAAATAGTATTTTCATTTTGTAATTGAGGTTTGACTTTATGATCTTCCTATGAGTGCCAGGTAAATTGTAAAAGACTCTGGGCACTGACTGAGTGAAAGTCATCTCAAAATTTTCCCAGTAAACTGTTTTGGTTCCCAGAGGAAAGTGTTTCAATGTAGAAGAGAGAGCTGCCCCTAGGGATTCTCAATTATCTCATCATATTCAAACTAAATTCATTAATCTTAATGAAAAGTTGAAACTTTATTTTTACTGGGACTGTTTTCAGATAATATGTCCCCTCGAAAAAACTAAAGAAACCTTCACTCATTAATAAGGCCCCTGGAAACTGATTAGCAAGTAAACTGAAGTTATAGTGTAGGGAATTCTCTTTGCAATGAGAATTTTTATAACAAGACCCAGAGAGACAGTTTCATCATCAACTTTAAAACAAACTCTGGCTTCAGTTTCCTTTCCCAAATGATCAGTTACTTGTTTAATTAGAATCAAGAGATGAAAACTTACACTTAAACAAAATGTCATTTTGCTTGCTATCTTATTTCCTCTGAATTTTTTTTTAGTTCATTAGAATGAACAAGCTCTCTGTTTTCATGGTTTACAGTGTGGCCAACACCAGGGACTTAGGCACTCCTAAACTTTTTGTTGAGATATTGCAACACATACTTAGAGAATATGATCACTCATTAAAACTTTTCAGATTGACGGGGAAACTGCAACTAGTACCCTAATAAAAATGTTTGCCATTCACTATTTCTAGAAGTTTCTGCCAGACAGAATATATTAAAGGAAATTAAGAGGTGAATCTTTTTTTTACACAAAAGAGAAATTCAGAAATCAATCAGTACAGACCCAATTCACATAGAGTTATGAAATAAAACTCAAATATACTCATGTACATCTTACCAATGTGCAGTGAAATATTCCATGTGAGCAGCTTGAATAAGTGTGACAGTATGCAAGCTGCAATGATTAAAAAGATTATTGATTCCTCCTGATCATGCATAATAGTGTTTGGAGCTGAGCTTAAACAGATGCTTATGACTATTCCTTAGTCTTTTTCTGAAAACACAACTAGCCTTGAATACCTATGTTTCCATAAATTATGCTGACATATTCTTTTTTAAATGGGTAGTATGAAACTTTTGATATAATTTATAAAGAAATAATTTCATAAATACTTGTTTACAAGGTAAAACATCACAGAGGATATCTACACACAGATACTTAGTCTCCATGAATTTCACAAGAAACTTGAAAGTAGTCATGTTAAAAATTAAATTAAGAACAGACTACTTTGCACTGGAATTTGGATTAAAATTAAAAGTGAATACACAGGAATTAGTACAATCTATACTGATGCAATTGATGCTATTGGTCAATGTTTAGATAAGCAAAAAATAGGATGTTGACTTCTAAATTTATTCCTCTGTTACACAAATTTGCAAATGTAAAATTGAAAATGAAATTTTAGGAACTGTTTTGTGCTTATTGAGTCAACTCATGAAAAGGCTCCAGAAAAGAGTATCACCATGCTCTGTATACTGTAGCAGGGTTTAAACTATAAATTGTCATTTCATGTTCAGCAATGTTTAGGTGCTATCAACAGAAATGGTATAGCCACAGAGAAAATAGACATTAAGAATGTAATCTGACAGAATTAGTTAGAGAAAATTTTAAATTTTTGTCAAAGTAATGTGTCTACTTGCTCTCTATTTTTTTCACTGTTTGAGTTTGTTGGTATGAGGAATACACTATGAGGAGATGGCTGCACAAACTTGCTGGTCTTTCAGATTTGAGTTTGGTTTCTAGCATCCACATTATAGAGGTGGCTCACAACCTCTGTACCAAGCTCCAGGAGATCTGATACTCAATTCTGGCCTCTGTAGATACCTGCATATATGTATGTACACATACACACATACAAAAATAAAAATAAATCACAGTATGAAGAGAAAAGACATTCTTTCAATGAAATTTTAAAATTTATCTGAGGATTTATTCATAACAAACACAGATATAGAATTAGGAAAGCAGCCATACTAACAACCTAATAAAGCCTCTGTGTAGTGAATCAGTTTTGCTTATCATATAAGTAAATGTAATTCAGATGCAGAAGTTGCTTTTATCATCACTATTATCTCTCTAATCTCTAGTGTAGGGTTTTTGGGAGGTGGCAGGTAACTGGAGACTTATAAAAGAGGCAGAAAGCTAGCAAAGAAGTAAAAATGAAAAGACTAAAGTGTTAGCCAAGGATAGACAGGTTCCAATTGTTCCTGAAGATTGTACAAGAAGGGCCAATGAACATGACTTAAATAATTATATGATATTATGAAACTAGTTACAAATATGTGCGTATACAACAAATGTGCCCATGTTTAATTGTTTAGTAATATATCACTGTCAGTCACAAAATCTTTCTGAATATAACACAGGAAATAAAGAATGACTGCTGGGGAAATAGATTGTTACATAGCTTAAGGATCTAAGTTCAAATCCTAGCTCCTACGTAAACACCCAGTGGGCATGGAAACCCTGTAATCTCAGAACTGAGTAGGCAGAGACAACAGGTACCTGAAGTATGTTGACTAGCAGGACTAGATAAATTTGTGAGTTTGGGGTATAGAGAAAGGTTATGTCTAAGTAAATAAAGTGAGACTCATCAATAAAAACACTTGGTATCAACATCTGGCCTCTAAAGATGAATGCATATACATGCTCATGCATCCACTTATACAGTCCCTATACACAGAACTACGCAGAACATGTACACACCTTCGTACACACCACACACACATATACATATTAAAAAGAAAAGGATCACAGAATTGCTATAAAATATAAATACTTTAGAACATTTCATAAAATATATTTGAATATCCATAAATAATAAATTAGCATTGTATATTTTATAGAAGGATACTTCTAATACTTCCCAGAACTAAATTCTACCTTCAAAATAAATTGTAAATAAGCAATTAAGATCAAATTACTAGTGGCTTTTTATTTAAATATGTATTCTAAACTCATGTGCACACATATAAATTTATATGGTTATGTAATGTATATAATTTATAAAATATGAATGGTTTTACTGTATTTTCAAAAATACTTAATATAATAAAATAGTTTGCATCATGATATGATACAAAGTATAATAATCTTAACAATATGGTTAACAATAGTAAATAAATGCTCTATTAATGGACCAATGCACAAACTAGAGATATTCACTTAATTTATACTAGTAATCCAAATTATTTTAACAGTAACTTTTAACCCTTACTCTACTTAATTTCAATAAAATAATGACAATTTTTATTTTAGACTGGGTTTCTATGCTATCAGTTCTCACACAGTCATAGATTTTGTTGATAAGGCAGTACAGTTTTGGAAAATATGTTTTAGTGTTTACTTATCTCATACTTCTCCACCAGCACACACTGCTTAAAATGTGGATGTTTATCTGTATTTACTCAATGCTGTGTCTCAAGGACATTGGCTACTATTTGGAACTAGTAGTTTCTTGATAGTTTAAGTAAATGATATAAGTAAGCAAATCCCTAATTGAGGCCCCAATAATTAGTAAATTGTATGAAGAAAATAATATTAAAAATTGGAATGTTTGATTAAGGCCACATACTTAGGTAAAATTAAGATTTATTAAGGATCATTTATTAATGAGCTCTGAAATAACATTTAAGAAATGTCAGCAGAAAAAAATGATAAAAATTTATCAGAGGAATCACCTCCCCAGTTAGGAAAACCATCCAAATTCATAAGGCTGAATAAATTTTGTGAGTTTGAGGTTGGAATGGAAGAAAGGATGAGAGAAGAATAGAAGATTTAGAGCAGTCATCAAGAAATCTAGAAAATCAAGAGGGGCCAAACTATGTTGTATATCATGAACCTTTGTGAGAATTTTACCTTCTACTTTGGGCCAACAAAGCAAATATCAACAATGTGTGTTGAGGGAAGAAGTCACCTTATTTTATACTAAAATAAAATAAAATACAAATGATTATCAAGGATATTGTGCTTAAAATAACAATAAAATACATGGAAACAGACAACCTAAGTAGAAAATATTTAATTAGATAGAATGGGGGCATAAGCAGTCTACTTGTTAATACATAGGTGGAGGGAGGATATAGTGAAGTGAATATCAACCTGAAATACAAAAGAATAGCTATAAAGAATATATATATATAGAAATATATATATAAAGAAATAGCAAAATTATGTTGAACTTGATAGTCTAGATTCAGAAGAGGGCACTGTGTGAGGAGATGCTTCAAAATATATATGCATTGTACTTACCTGCACAGTTACTAAAATTTGTTAAATTTCATAAAAAATTAATTTAATAAATTAAGAGTTTCAGTAAAATATAACAAATAAAATATACTAAAATAAAATATGACAAACCAATAGAAAAGAGACCAAAAAACAAGAATCAGAGACCTACTCATTCACAAACTCACAAATGCCTTAAGAACATCAAACTAAATTATTTTTCTTTCTTTTTTTAAAAATCAGACTTGATATTAACACACATGTAAAAGAGAAGATTTTATACAAATAAATTTACATTCATTACTATTTTATAAATTAACATAAGTAGTAGCAAAACACAAATTATCTCTAACTTAATGAGTATTTGCAATGAGTGGATGGTTAGCACATATTTTACTTTGTATTTTGAGTATAAATTTACATATACTTTATTTCAAGAAAATTTTTTTTACAAATTCAAAGAAAGAGCAAAATATGTTATATCTATTAGTGTTTTTAAGATTCCAGTACTTTTTTAAACTTTATGTGGAAACCAGATGATTTTAATAGCTTTTGGAGATTATAATAAAATCACATCATCTCTCACTTTCCTCCTTATAAACCCTCTCATATACTTACCTTTTTAAAATTCAAGACCTTCTTTATTATTAAAAAAGGTTGTCACATACATATAAATATAGAGTTTATTTTATTAAACTATTTTAGTCAAAAAATATTGTCTAAATTTTTATTGTGAGTGAATAACACAGATAACTTATACAACTCCTTAACTGAACAAATGTTTAGACAGCCACTTTATGCTTGCCCTGACAATACAGCAAGAATGAGGAGTATAAATTTTTAAAAGTAAACACTTAAATATATGTACATACTTGCATATATATGCATATAGATGTAATAAAATTTAAAAACATAAGCCATAAATTTAGAGGGTAGAGGACACAGCAGAGTTTGAAGTAGATGAGACAGGTGGAAGTGATGTAAATGTCGTACTAAAGTATGAAGCCCTCAAACAATATTTTTAAGAAAAATATTAAACAATAGTTAACAACAAATACTTTAAATAGAGATATTTTAATCACTTTTGCTTTTACACTTTCAAAAAAAGATAAAATCTATTTTAAAATCTCTAACTTATAGATATAAAACACAGAATTAGGAGCTGTTAAAACAAAGGATTCAGTGGAAACATTCTAACTAAGCTGGAAAGAAAGTAAGAGATGGATACAAAAACAAAGTAACTACATTAGAAAGAGATGTGTTACTTCCATAGTTTGGCATTCATTCAAACCAGGTCTTCAGTTGTTTACATAAATTAGAATTCATACATATAAGTAAATCCTATTACTTCATGGTAAGTCATATGTTTCTGATTCAAATATGACCTCATGATAACTTTGCCTTCAGAGGCCAGTCATTTTCTCCTTATAATTTCCAAATGCCTGTTAGACCCAGGAGAGGCAGTGACCTTGGAGACTACTGTGCAAAGAATACTAGGAACTAACACCAAAAAATAAACATCACAGTGATATATATATGTATATATACACTAGCACCACTCTTAGAGAAAAGTCATAGAAAATGGCAATGCTCAAGCCAAGATTTCTTCCATAACCAGGTAAGAAGAGGCATTCTGCTTAATGGCTTGCAGGACAACCCTCCCTTAAATCTTCTACTAATTTTTCTACTCAAAACTTGTTTAGTTGTGCTGAACCTACACAAAGCTAATGTCCCCACACACAACACTTTGACAATCCTATGCACAAGTTAAATGTTCCTTCAACTGTTCTTGGTTCTTGCAAATACTAGAGAAAATTTGATTAATAAAATAAACAGTTTTTGAACAAAAGGACATTTATTTGACTGAGAACAAAAAATTTTTTGTGAACAGTTTGAAAGAAAGTATATGTCAAATAGACTCATGGATAAAGGCAATATAAAAAAAGATGGCAATCTTTTTAAGAAGTAAAATAGATAAAAATGATTTCTAATCTGTTGCTCTTAGACTAGATGTGGAGCCTATGAAATTTCTATCACACACTTTGCTTGTAAACTGGTATAATTATTATATGGTTTATATTTAGTTGAATTTATTGCAAAAACATGTATTTTGAAGAGAGCTCATGTGTTTTATAACTTTTTCTTTTCCTTTTATGGATGTATCATTAAAGAAAATAAGCTTTATCTCTATGAACTTTAACGAAAAGTATCCTGTACCAACAAAGTCTCCATTGTTCCATTCACAGAAACCAAAGAGAGATTTGCCACAGAGGAATGGAAATGGAAGTGAAATCTATATCCTCTCATCTGAAATTTAAACAATGCTGACTAGTATTAATCTTTGTCTGATTTTTTAATTTCATTTGTTTTTAAAAATTCTAATCTGAATTATTAAAATTGTTTTAATTACCCAGGTGAGTTCATTAGATTCATTCTAACACCCTTCTTTCAAAATGGGTTTTGGTTCTAACAATTTTAGGTTTGATGGTTGGGAGAGAAAATTTCTGGTGGCAGATAGATATATAGACAGACAGACAGACAGAGACAGACAGACATAAAGACAGACAGATATAGATGCCAGATAAATAGATAAAAATGATATATACATAAATGATAGAAATATGTTTATATTTCTATGCATATATGTAGCAAAATAGTAGTAAATAAATATTGTTAGTATCTAGGTTTTGAAGAATACACTAGACAAAAAAATGTATTTATTTTAGGTGAAAAAAGAGGAAGGTAAATTTAAATGTTACTTTTTTAGATCACCCACATGAAACTATTAGAAGAATTTTCTTATTGGCAAGAAGATTGTAGATGATAGAGTAGTATTCTTTCTATTTTATATTTTAAACGCTAGGGAAATAATCAACCACTGAATACTAACCGCAGCCCAGTTTGATTTTTCTCTCTTAAAATTTGCCTTTGGTTGCTTTAGAAAATTTGAAGCCATTGGCAGAGCTGAAAATTGATACATCTGCTATGCTATTGTATTGAACAACATTGTCTCACAAACTATCACACAAAACACATTGTATTTGACTACAATGTCTTTCTATCCTGAGTAATTTGTCTTAGTATTATTTTGCTTTTGCTTTTCAGTTGTTAACACTTGAAAAAATGTCTGAGAAGAACAACACTGGAGTGACAGAATTCATTCTTTTAGGTTTTGCAGTCCATAGAGAGATAGAAATTATTCTTTTTCTGGTCATTCTAGTGGTATACAGTCTGACTTTGGTTGGAAATGTAGGAATGATTTCATTAATTAGGTTAGATTCTCGACTTCACACTCCCATGTACTTCTTCCTTAGTAATCTGGCTTTTGTGGACCTTTGTTATTCTTCTTCGGTAGCCCCCAAGTTCCTGGAGACCCTCCTTACCAATAGAAGGTCTATATCTTTCTATGCTTGTGCAGTCCAGCTCGGGTTTTTTCTGAACTTCCTGATTTCAGAGATGTTCCTTCTTGCAGTAATGGCTTATGATCGCTATGTGGCCATTTGTAATCCTCTGCTGTACATGGTAGTCATGTCACAGAAGATATGCCTACGGCTTGTCATAGGTCCCTACCTTTACAGCTTTGCTGTGGCTTTGCTCCACACAGTAGTTACCTTTCAACTAATTTATTGTGGTCCCAATATAATCAATCACTTTTATTGTGATGATGTCCCTTTGATGGCTCTTGCCTGCTCAGACACTAGCCTCAAAGAGATTCTGATATTCATCTTTGCTGGATTCAACATGATCAGTTCTTTGACTATTGTTCTGATTTCTTACTTATACATTGTGGCTGCTATCTTGAGAATCCAGTCCACAGAAGGAAGGTGCAAAGCATTCTCAACATGTGCTTCTCATCTCACTGCTGTGACCATATTCTATGGGACACTCATCTTCATGTATCTGCAACCAAAATCAAGTCATTCCCTTGACACAGACAAAATGGCCTCAGTGTTTTACACAATTGTCATTCCTATGCTCAATCCCATGATCTACAGCTTAAGGAACCAGGAAGTAAAGAATGCTCTGAGGAAAGCCCTGGAAAAATTATATGTAGTACCTCTAAGGCACCTCAAGAAAGGAATCTCCTAACCAGGACAAATGCAATGTATAGACATGTCTTTTTGTATCTCTGAAATAAACTATTTTTAAACATACTTCTTATACATAAAATTTTTCCATTTTCTATATACGTGTTAGAGTTCTCTAGCATGACAAACACATTGGAAGACAGGTAGAGTAGATAGATGATTGATAAATGATAGATGGTAGATAAATAGAAAGATACATACATAAATATATGGATTTATAGGGGATGGCTTAGTCAATAAAATATTTATGACACAAGCACAAGGCCCTGACATTAAATCCACTGATTCCACTTAAGCTTGAACATGATAATACACTTCTACAATCACAGCACACCTATGGGAAGATGGGAGGCAGAAACAGAAACACCTCGGAAGCTTACAAGCCAATTAATATATTGTAAGCAGTGATGAACAGTAGAAATCTTATCTCAAACAAGGAAGGAGGTGACATTCAACACCAGAGGTTGTTCTCTGACCTCAACCCAGATGTCATGGCACAGATGTGCCTGTGTTCACACATGAACACACACACAAACACACACACACAAGTTTTTCAAAATGCACTAGTTATTATTGATTGTATGTGTAGCTCTGCTGTCACTGAAAAGAAAGCTTTTATACAGTTTCTAAATCAAACTTTTGGCTTTCTACTTCACTGTTTATTATAGTAATAAAAGATGATGATGAACAAGAGATGTGATTTTCCAGAAAAACCTTTTAAAATTTACTTTTTTGACAAATATTGTTTTGCCTGTATGTGTGTAAATTCATCATGTGCATATCTGGTATGAGTGAAAGCTAGAAGAAAATGGCAGATTCTCAGACTCCCCAGTTGGTGCTGAGTCTCTAACCAAACTTCCATGTAAGAGAAACAAGTTTTCTGAACCACTTAACAAGATATATCTCCAAGTCCTTGGATATCTCATGATCCTATGTAACTCCTTGCTCTTTATCTGTACCATATATGCTAGTCATCACTTTTCATGGTTCCTCTAACAACCAAAATAGTCGTTACTTTCTGAAACTACTTTAAGAAGCAACTAACTTTATGTGCTAAGTGGACTATACAATTAGCTACATAGTTGGCAATTTTTTATTTCTAACTGTGTCCATGAGAGTGTTTCTAAAAGAATCTAGCAATTAAAAATCATCAGAAGAAGCAACCCTCTTTTATGGGCAGGCATAATCTGATCTGTTGAAGACACAAATAAAACACAAATATTGTAGTGAAAGGGTGATTTTTTTTTTCTTCTTCTTTGAGCTGAGGTATCCTCCTCCCCTCAGACACCAGATTTTGCATTTTCAAACTTTAGACTCTGGGACATATACCAGCTCATTCTTGCCAGCCTAAGTTTTTAAGGCTTCAGCTTGAACTGGAAGATTGTTGAGTTTAGAGGATTTCCAACACATACTGAATTGAATGATCATCTCCCAATGCATTTGATATTTCTTTGCAAATAGCACGTTTTAGACTATATCAGCCAACAATCACATGATGGGATGCCTATACTCTAACTGCCTGTCTTTCTATCTTTCTTTCTTTCTATCCCTCCATTTATTTATCGATCATCTATCATATTTTTATTTAGCTAATTCCTTTAGGTTTACTACTCTAGAAAAACTTGCATGAAACCCATTAATGTATCTCTTGACTATTAGTTAATTTCCTTGTGGAAATCTAAAAATCAGAAAACTATTTCTATTACCCATCTCAAGCAAAACTGAAGACTGAAGTCTCAATTAAATAAGTATAGTAGTAATTTCAAAATGTTTTTTCAATTCTTGAAAAATTAAAATATTCCAATAGAGTAGATATAAAAGGCAGTGTCTTAAAACTAAGTAGCCAATATTACAGCTGCCAATAGTCTAAGGGTTGAGCTCTGTTTGGGCTTAGTCAAGCAAAAGTAACCCCAAACCTCCTTAAACACATAATGAGGTAGCTCACACTTGTGAGCATTTCATAATTCATGCCTTCCAAGATGAACATTATCCATCTGGGAGGGAACTTGTATGCAAAATACATTTTTGAAATTTAATTAGATTAAAAAGTAGGTCTTCACAGGCTTGTCTATAAATGATTAGTTTGTTTAACTCATCCTTACCTTCTCCTGTTCCTCATCTTCCCGCCTTCTTTCCACATAAACCTTCAAATACAATATTTTCCTGACCTCTTTCTTTAGTGTTGCAAATATTGTATCTCCTCCAAATATGTTTTGATTATGTTTCAAGTGAATAAGCTTTCATATGTTTTTTTACATATGTTCTTCATTTTAATTAGCCCATTTTTCAATCTGCCTCTTCACTTCTGGAACTTTGTGACTAATTTCATGCTAATCTATTCCCAAAAGTTCCTGTGGTGATATACTGTATATTTAATAAAAATAGTCTGAAATATCAGAGGACTGAGACACTCACAGAACCATGCCATGAAGGTCAGGGAGTGGTAACCCATGCCTTTAATACCATCTCATCTGGGTCTCTATGAGTTCAAGGCATAAGAGAGTCAGGATGTTGTTGGCAGAAACCTTTAGTACTAGCCCTAGGAAAGTTTAACCAGAAAGTGAGATAACTGGTAGAGAGAGGGAAGGAAGGAGGGAGGGAGGGAGGGAGGGAGAGAGGGAGGGAGCAAGGGAGGAGGTAGTTAGCTTCTTTTGCCACTTTGCTTTTCAGTTGACCCAAAGAATTAGTGGAGACAGGCCTGAGGACTCTTTGTTTGTAGTTTCTTAATTTTCAAATGTGCTCATGTTAAACACACAAAATAGGAGATGTGTAACTAGAACCCACCCATGAGAGAAAACATGCAGTATTTGTCTTACTGGGTCTGGTTTGCCTCACTCAGTGTCTTGGGTAATGTTACAGAAAGCATTAAACTAGGCACTCATCTTTGAAAACTGTATGATATTAACTCATTCTACATTATCTTAGAACAGATATCATGATTAAATTTGGAAGTAAGAGATTAATGAGATGAGTTTTTAGTCACCAATATTGAACTATATATTTTATGAATTTAAATTTAAAAAAGCATTTGGATATTAAAATTCAAATTTTATTCAGTTTTCATGTGATAATAAATATTAAAATTTTTACAACCAGTTAATTATCTATTTTATTGAACAGCTGCATGAAAATGGGATGAACAGTGGGCTAGTCATGGCCCATAGGTAGCACTAACCAAACCTCAATAATATCAAGAAATTTCTCTGACAACATATTATGTTGTTTCTTATTACTTTATTAATTTTTAAACATTGTACAAATGTAGAGTTGACTGGAATGTTTTAATATATGCTTGAATTGTGTATTAGTCCAAATAGCATAATTTTCACAACTGTCACCTGACACATTTGCATTTTCTTGGAGTTGAAACATTCAAAACATTCTTCAAGATATTTCAGATCATAATTATGAATAACTATAGTCATCCTGCTATGTAATACAGAACTAGGAGTTATTAATGCTTTCTGGCTAATTTTAGATATTTTGAATAATGTTCTTTTCTCCCATCCTCACTCTAGCTCATTTAAACAATTACAAAGCTTTGGCAGAAACATAAATTAGTATGGACTTTATGGAAAACCACAGGTAGGTTCTTCGAAATGTAACTATTGGACAACTATATGACCCAGAAATCCTACAGTTGGTCACAGACTCAAAGGAAATAACATCTATATGATTAATTATTTCAAATCTCTTCACAGTATTAATGAAAAAGAAGCAGTGAACTAAGTGTCCATCAATGGTAAAATACATCATAGTGGTATATATGAAGCAATAAAATATAATTCATCCATTAAAATATGAAAATGTGTCATTTTTACAGTACAGATAGACATGGAAGTCTCAATTAAGTAAAGATATAGCTTCAAGAATAATTGTACTATCTGACCTAACTGGTATACAGAATATAGGAAATGAAGTAAAATAAATTGAGTACATATTAAACTTCAAAATTTCAAAATAATAGAGAAAATCAGCCTAAAGAAGAAACAATGCATTGGACTCACAGTCTCAGAGGTCTTAATGTTTGATTCCCTGGGCATATTTCTGTGAGCCTGTAGCAAGGTAGAACCTTATAGTGGGAAGGGTACAATGAAAGCAAGCTGAGTGAGGAGGGCCCTGGGACCAAATGGATCATTCCAAGCCACACCTTAGTAACATCCTTCCTTCATTAAGGCCCATTCAAAGTTTTTGTCACCTTTAACAATGCCAAATGTTGATAGCAAAGTCTTTTGCACATTTTTTTTGTGGAGATTGATGATTTGTACCATAATTGACAGCTTAACTATGGTTTTATGCTTTAGAATTTATTTTTAGAGGTAGCTCAGCCAACTTCTTTTATCATCATCTTAAATATCAACCATCCTTTTAACATTTTTTCTAAAGTACCAATATAACCATTGGAGAGCTTTATTAGTTGGAGGGAGTAAGTCATAACTCAGAGGGATAAAAGACATAACATATGTCAGGATATGATAATCAGTAGAAGAGAATATTAGGGTGTCCTAAGTGTAATAACTCACTCATCTTTTAGTGCAATGATATAACAAGACAGGAGTTAGGGTGAAGATAATATATTAGCTTATGTCTCAATCTAACACAACTGTTTCAGTGATGATACTTTTTTATTATTTGATGATTTTGTAAATTTATACAATGTATTTTAATCACCTTCACACTCGTTATTGTCTCCCATGCCCCTTTCAGTTCTACCTTTCTTCTTTTAAGAAGTCTCTTTCTTACCTTCATGTCATGTGTGGGTATACACATGTGAATCTACATGTCTGTCATAGCTTTATAAGATTTTCTAGCACCTGCACAGGTAGGAGCTTATTTATTAGAAGAAGGGAGAAGATCCATGGTGACTTCACTGGAGTATACACTGTCCATTTCTTAGACAACTATTTACTACCATTAGTCCCTCAGTGAACCTGGAATAGAAAGTTTTAATTACTGCATACTATCTTCTAAAGAAAATGCTTAGTATCAAAGCTACAACTGGCTGAGAATGAAAAGATGGAAACCAGGATACACAGTTTGGTTGGTCAATATTTTTTCTCTAAAACAGAAAGAGAAATAATGGATACTAGAGAGTTTTCTTAGCATGTCTATCACAAAACAAAACAACAAAAACAAAAAACATGGACACTCTGTTACAGTACCAGGACCATCATGACAATCTATGAGTCCACAGATTTTCTATGAGAACCTCTAGAATTAACATTTTACTCATATGAAGCAAATATAGGGGGTTTGAAAACAAGAAAGTTCCAAGCATAATCACAGTTCAAACCATTAACATCCATCCTACTCTCAATATAAAAATTTAAGATTGTGCATACCAGCCTTCTACATTTACTAATATGCATTCTAAGTCTCTGAATAAGAATCACCTGACAATCTGTCAGGTGTAGCATTACTCTCTGTGTTTAAATTATCATTTTTCATTTTATTTCTCTGATTCTTCTTGGACATACTTGATGCTATATCTCTGTTATTAAAATCATAATTGCTCAAAAATAATCTTAACCATCAGGAATGACTCCTTTTCATTTAGCAGTGTGCGGGCAACAGAGCAATACCAAGTATTTATAAATGTACCCTTTGTTTTCAGCAAGAACAAGTATAGATAGACCAATGAAGATAAATTAGCCTTTTATAATTTTACATGGGGCTCAAAAGGCTACTATATTAATCAAATTTGAAATCATGCCCACCATAGTGGAATTTTAGTAGATTGGTTAATAACTCAAGGCATGTGGGAAGGTATTCACTTTAAACTAATCTGTTAATTAAATGTTTGAAATGCAATATATTGTTAGTATGAAAGAAGTGGAAACAACATTGCTAGGTGTAATATACTGTTACTTTATACCTAAAAGTCTGATTAACATATCACATAATTTTGAAATTGCCTTTTGGTTTGGTGAATTTAAAAAAGTCTCTTGAACAGTTATTTTATAGCTTAACTGAGAATTTCAACCTATCAGAAAGCAAATGAAACACAGTGTCAGCTAAGAAAAAGTAAATACTGAGGGAGAATTTTAGGTTGTAATATGATATTTGCACATTCTCAATGTAGTTTCATTGCTAAAATTAGATTTGTATATGCATATTTTATGATATTCTTTCTACATCAAGATCATTAAATTTATATACACTTTGGAAATAAATGAGTTCTGCTATTCTTGATGAAACTATAGCTTTTTATAGAAAATTTATAGTGAAGACAGATGTGGTTAACAAAAGCCTTATGCTATAATATTCAACTCTAGTAAGAGACTTTCACTTTAATGTTTATTAACCAAACTTACTTGTAAATACCTCTTACAATTTAATTAGCACAAGTTCTTAAATAATAGAGGTGCTCATAACATGGTTGAGTATTTAAGAGAAACATGATTAGTAAGAGACAATCATGCTATAAATCACCACTGTGCAAAGCTGGATCTCTGAGTTCAAGGACTGTATGTCGAAAGATTTTTTAGCTAGGAATCTTGTGCTTGGTCACATACGTTTTGATTCTATAAAATATCTACTTCAATGTCATTTTCTCACGTTTGCCTTGAAGACTGTCTTACTGACTGCTTCTTTCACATCTTTATTCCTGAGACTGTATATCATGGGGTTGAGCATGGGAATCACAGTAGTATAAAACACAGCCACCATCTTTCCCTGTTCCACAGATTCCTCCGTCGGTCTTCTGAGATACATGAATATGAGGGTTCCGTAAAACATGGAAACAGCTGTCAAGTGTGATCCACAGGTAGAGAATGCCTTTTTCCTGCCATCAGCAGAACGCATGCGCAACACAGCCACTACAATGAGCGTGTATGAAATGAGAACGACTGACAGAGAATATGTGAAGTTAATTCCGGCAATAACAATCATCGTGTACTCTTTGATATGCACTCCTCCACAGGCAATCTTGATGAGAGGAGGATCGGCACAATAGAAGTGGTTGATTTCAAAGTTTCCACAGAAATATAAGCCATATGTCCACAGAGTGCAAATAAGACTCACAGAGAATCCATAGACATAAGGCACAGAAATTAGGCAGATACAGACAGCTCTGGACATCTTGCTGCCATAGAGCAAAGGGTTACAGATGGCCATGTAGCGATCGAAAGCCATCACAGCAAGAATATAGACCTCCACGTGGACCAGGGCAATGAAAAAGTAGCACTGTATCAGACACCCCACGTAAGAAATTGTTTTTGTTTCTGATATTAAGTTTTCCAGCATTTTGGGAGTGACATTGGAGGAGAATAACACATCCACCAAGGACAAATGACTTAGAAAAAAGTACATAGGACTCTGAAGCTGAGGGCTGATGCTGATCAAAATTATCATACCAATGTTGCCCAACAGAGTGATTATGTAAACCACCAAGAATACCACAAAAAAGAGTACCTGTAATTCTTGACGCCTTGTCAAGCCCACAAGAAAAAATTCTGTTACATCTGTAAAATTTGGCATTGCCTTAAAATAGAGACTATGCTTCCTGCAAAGAAAAACATATTCATAAACATTTTTCATTCTTAACCATTTTAATTTAAAATAACCTTAGTATACACTTTATAGAATGGTGCAGATTTTTATATATGTTTACTGCTGTAATTAAATACACTATATGTAAAATGGTTTGTTTGATCCTGTAACAGAAAAGCTTCTAAATTTTCAAATCTGAAACAGGGGTGGCCTGGTGTATACGTTTGCAATCTTAATTTATTTGTTGTGAAGGAATTTTAAAGGGTATAAATTGTGAGGATGATGAAACCTGTCGAAACTCAAAGATCCAGTTCTCCATCGCAATGTTTCAGTGCACGATCAGGTCCTATTTACCAGATCTTCTCCCAAATCCTCAAAGAGTGAAAACTGTCACTCAAACTGTGAGGAATTTTGGTTAGTTCAGTACTTTGAGGTCATTTAAAAATTAATTTGAGGGGGCTGGAGAGATGGCTCAGAGGTTAAGAGCACTGACTGTTCTTCCAGAGGACCTGAGTTCAATTCCCAGCAAAACCACATGGTGGCTCACAACCATCTATGATGAGGTCTGGTGACCTCTTCTGTAAACTGTATGCATAATAAATAAATAAATCTTTTAAAAAAATTAATTTGAATTAATTTTATTCATGTGAAAATCTCTTCACAAAAAGAGTGAAGGGAAACTGTGCTGAGGATGTATTTTATGATATATGAGTAAACTTTAAAAAAGAGTTGAATATTACCTCTTAGAAAAATTATTATGCAAATTTCTATTATAGATTTTGCAAAATCTATAATTTCAGTAAGAATAACAAAATAAGAAGACATTTATTTATATATTCATTTTGAAGAGCATAGAAATTTGGTAATTTTGTTATATAAAAAGATGGCAAATGTTCATGTGCAAATAAATTGTATGAGTGAAACTATATTGAGAATATACAAATACCTTAGTATAGCCTAAGTTTCTTTAGTGTATGAAGTACAGCTACAGTAATAGAATTTCTATGTAAAAAAACCCTTAACTTAAAGTAACTAATCCATATTTTCTCATTAGAATTTAATTTGTAAGTACTTGTTAATAGCATGTTTATATATATAATTATATATACAAACAACAGCATCAAGGCATTTAAGAAATATATGCTCAAACTAACTCAATTTGTTCAGTCATGATCAAATGTGTGCACTTTCAGTACGTGTAATTATAGCTCTGTGGTAACAGAGATTCTCTTGATTTTGAAATATCTTAAACTGCCTAACCTAGTGACTATATATGACTACATATATACATACATATAAATACATATATAAATTTAACATATATAATTATATATACATGTCTAGTGACACAGTGCCAGATTTAAAATATTTTTAAAAAGAGCCAATTTTTCATGAATGATGCTATAAAAGTTTTCTGTCTTCATGTCTGTTTTATAAATGAGGGAATGGAAGCAATTGGAGACTTGGAAGATCTCCTTGGCTCAGATGTCTACTAACTGGCAGGATCATGCTGATGAGCAATTAGTTTAGTACATCTTTTGAGTTTTTAGTAGACTCTTTTCAGATTATTTAATTTCTACTTAAGTTTCTATGAATTACTTTGCATTTTTGTAACCCTAGAGAAGTCCAAGCTTTAGAGACAAAGGGCCCTCACTATTTTATTCTTGTAAATTATATGATCAAATGACAAGGGACTTCTGTAAAAACACAAATTTATTAAATAAATGAATATCATCTACCAAAATGGTAGAATGTGTAATTTACAGTAAAAAATTTTGATTGTACTAGCATTCTTCTTTTCTTATAAAGAAAACAAAATTGTACATAATTCCAATCAACTCCACTCCAATCGCACATATTTTAAATAATGCAGTCCAACAAATTTCTTAGATAATAAGTCTATGAAAATGGTACTAATTTTTTTTCCAGGTGTCACCTAGAGTTACTATATACAACTATCCATCTATACTGCAAATATTCTAAAACATGCAGACTTACCTTGAAGGAGGAAGAGAACAAAAAATGGTAATTTCTCAATATTTATGATATAGTCTTGCTCATTAAGCACACTGAGGTAATCTCCCAAAGGTACTACAAAAATAATTATAAAAGAAATGGTGGCTGAAACACTAGCAACATCTCCCTGGTGAGTAAACTTGATAGAATAAAAGTTCTTAAGACTGAGATCAACAATTTTCAACATCATCTTGTTTATTTCCCACTGCATATGGTTCTGTCCACTTTTCTTCACAAAATGTCAACTACAGATCTAAAACATATGTGTGGGAACAGTTCATGCTAGATGCATCTTAGTATGAATTTCAGGTCAAAGGCTGTGGTGTTCAAAGTGTAAGTAACTTGGCAGAATCTTAAAAAAATGGATAAAACTACAAGTATACAATAAATTAGGAAATAGATTATGAATTGAAGCATATAGTTTTAAACTTTATGAAAATTTGTGCAAATATCTTTCTCCAACTTTGACAGTCGTGTTTATAAAGATTAGAAAAAGTTTCCATAGTGTGGTGTGGTGATCTCAGTTATCATGGGATAGCCATGTCTCTCAACAGTTAAATCTTTTTAACACATGAAGAATTAAAACATATGTAATTTTTGTATAATCTTACTTTAACAGATTTTGTTATCTAACTTCATTCATGAGATTTTCATAACTATTATCTTCAGATTGAAGAAAATGCGCATATGTAAAATAATTTTGAGAGAATATTTTCAAGCTCATTTTAGACAACTGATTAACTGAAGAAAATAATACTGTTCATCAACTCTAAACTATATTTTATATCAGCTTGGTCTGCTAAGATGGGGCCAAATGTGTACTCAGCCAACTTTTTCCTTTGCATCCTTCAACATCCAAGAACTCACATATTTTCAATTTCTTCATACCTGTTATGAACAAATTCAACCAGAAAAACATCATTGCACCAAAAAAAATATATTTTAAAGATCAAAAGTTACGTGATAAAAGAAGAAAATGCTTGCTTAGCTGTACCTTTTTTTATATCAAAACCAAGTTGATTTTCTTTTAAAACTAAATTTTAATAAAATAAGTTGTTAAATTGTCTATAAATCCTTGTACTGTATAAGTGAATACAAAAAAATATATAATTATTTAACAAATTCCAAAATAATTCTTTAAACACACATCATGCTGAATATTTTTCTTTTAAATGTAAAAATCAGCTAAAATACAGTGGTACCATGTCATATACACAGACAAAATATTTTAGAGAATTAGATTAATTTACTAAGTTAATTCAAGAGACCACATTTTACAGGGACACATCCACTCTCTAATTCTACCTGCAGTTCAGTCTAAGCACAGTTTCAGAGAAGAAATGTGAGAAATGGAATATGTGACCAAATGTATATTAAAATTTGAAGTGTGAGAAAATAGGGAGAAATCTATTATGCTTAAAAATAACAGTGAAAGAATTTTAAAAGTCACATTTTTATTTTTAACATTATAGTAATTGAATGAATCACCACTTCACTTTTAACAACGCTATAAAAAAAAACAATCAAATGAGCATAAGAAAGAAAACAAATTCAATGTTCTTACTAGGATCACAAATACATGATAGTATGTCTACCAAAATAAATTTCCAAATGAATAAAAAATTTATAAACTCACATGATATAGGTTTAAATAGGAAAAAAGAGTATATTAACACTTAACCAAATGAATCTTTTGTCAACTTTTTCTCATTTCAGTTACTGTATACAAACACTTGAATCAACTTTCAATGAATTCATCAATAATTCTCGATCCACTTTATTTTTCTCTAATTTGAATGCATATTTTTATAACTATAAAGATATTTCTATTCTAATATTTGAGATAATAACCTGTATTTTTCTGACAAAGAAAACAAAACAAACAAATTAGGACATTTTTATTTTATTTTGTTAAGAACTTTCTGCTAATCACTTTGTCCATGGCTTCCTTTACATCCTTGTTCCTCAAACTGTAGATCATGGGATTCAACATAGGGATCACTGTGGTGTAGAACACAGCCACCATCTTTCCTTGTTCCACTGACTCTTCAGTGGGTCGTCTGAGATACATGAAGATGAGAGTACCATAAAATATGCCAACTGCTGTGAGATGAGACCCACAGGTAGAAAATGCCTTGCGCCTGCCTTCTGCTGAGCGCATTCTGAGAATAGCAATGAGAATGAACAGATAGGAAATGATGACCACAATTAAGGAATATGTGAAGTTAATACCTGCAAGAAAGAGCATTGTATATTCTTTCACAAAGGTTCCTGCACAAGCCATCTTGATGAGAGGTGGATCTGCACAGTAGAAGTGGTTGATTTCAGTTTTACCACAGAAGTACAAGCCATAAGTCCATAATGTTGCAGCCAGACTAGTCAGAAACCCATATATGTAGGGGAAAGAAATGAGTCGGATGCAGACCACCCTTGACATTTTGCTACCATAAAGCAGTGGCTTCCCAATTGCCATGTACCTATCAAAGGCCATCACAGAAAGAATGAAGATTTCCACATGCACAAGGGCAATGAAGAAGAAGCATTGTATCAAGCATCCAGCATAAGAAATGGTTTTTGTTTTTGATAGCAAGTTTTCTAGCATTTTCGGAGTTACATTGGAAGAAAACCACACATCAATAAATGACAAATGGCTGAGGAAAAAATACATTGGGCTACTAAGCTGTGGACTGATCTTAATTAATATCATCATACCAATGTTGCCTACCATAGTGACAACATAAACCAAGAGAAAAATGACAAATAAAAGAACTTGCAATTCCTTTTGGCTGGTTAAGCCTAAAAGAACAAATTCAGTCACATCTGTGAAGTTGAGCATCTTCTCACTTCTTCTAATATGAATTACAATAATCTGTAGAGCTAAGGAAATAAATGAATTAGAGCTACCAATGTCCATAAATACTTCCTAAATAGAACATCTTCTATTTAGAGATTAATATTTGGAAAAAATAATGTTTTTCATATCTAAAATTATAATCACTAGATACTTTGCAAATTTACTCTAAAATGTAGCTATTACTACTCATCAACACAGAATAACTATAACATGAATAAGCAATTTATAAAAAGCACTTCACAATTTTTCTGTCTTATTTCTTCTTTAGGGAACAGAGATCAGCCTGTACACAATTCAGGCAGGCCTTATATTTAGTGTGTAGCTAATAACAAATCTGAAATGAAAATATCTTTACCTCCACTGAGTATGTGCTTAGGGTCAGAGGCATGGGTTTCCAATACAGTTTTATACTTTATATTTCTAAAGAAGCATTTTCATCTTAGCTTCTGCTACTAATATTTTGGAGGACAAAAATTCTGTAGTTGTTCCACTGAGTGGTAGTAGTAGGACTTTATATTGTTTTAGTTTTTTATAGTGACACAATCCATCTAGCAGATTTACAAGAGAAGGAATTGGGCAGCAAAAAACAGCATTGCATTTACTCTTCCTATTCAACTGAAAAACTTGTAGAATACATAGATGCACACATGAAAGTATATAACAGCACATAAACAATGTCTTAATAATGGATACTCCACTAAAGTAATAGATATTCACATTCTACAAAATGTTGTAGCAATTTTATATAGTGATAAAACTTGAAAAAGCTTTAAGCAGGATGAGGAGTGAAATAATAGACTCATTTAACTGTCTCATGACTAAATGCCATGTCTAGAGCAAATAGTATTACAACTCCAGCTTAATATGTAGTATTATTCTGTCTTGAAAATAATTTTATTGAATGATACCTATCAGTTCCCACTAGCTAATCTAAAGGAAAAGTACAAATCAAGGAGGAGATCAAACCTCATCATTGTTGGGAAAATACATAAACTCTTACCTACAATGATACTCTCAAGTGCTTTTCATTCATTCAATTTAGGAAGAAATTTTACTCAATGATACTGGAAAAAATTACAAACTAAAATAACTCAGAATAACTTGATATGACTGATGACTGTTAGACTAATAATGAACACCTAAGACATAAACTAGTGGGTAATTCATTTTAATAAGTAACAATGTTTATAAAGCTGTCTGAAATCTAAATAAAAAAACTGGCATTATATGACACAGAATAATTGCCTAGAAGGCAGGGCTTCTATTTATTCCTAGCATATAGATGGGGGAAGATGACTCAATCTTGTAATCAGTACACAAATGGTGCAAAGCACAAGGATATATAGAGTTCAAGGCCATCTACGGCTAAAACAGAGTTTAAGTTCATTGTGAACTATAGGAAAACTGGTCTCAAAATAGGGAAATAAATTTAAATGAATAAATAAAACAATTGTCTTAAAATACAGCTTTTAAAAATAAATTGCTAAAATATTAGAATATAATAAAACTTCTCTGATAACTTAGGACCTATTCTGAATGTAGATTATGTTCATATCTTCTGATCATCATTCATCTTATCTAATGCAGTAGAAGTACTTTATATGTGAGAGTTTTTATTTCTATCTCTTGTCTAAGTAGCTTAGATTGGAAAGTCTGATCTGACTATGGGATACCATGGATGATCCAACATAAAAAAGATACAAAATATGGTGTTTTTACTTACCAAAGTTTAAGTTCAAGCAAACCTGAATGATAGTTACCAGGAGACAGATAAAAGTAACAAATACAAGGATCTTATACTGATTATATACTCATAGCAGCACAACATCTGTGAAAATATAGAAAGCACTTCAAGGTGATATAACTGAATGCCTCATGTCTTAAAGACAAACCATATATAAGTATATAAAATTGTGTCAAGGTAGATTACCAATATTATAAGGGTTTCTTTTGCAAATCAGGTATGAAGCTAAAATTCACATTCTACTTAAAAGGGTTTTTTTTATGTTCAACAGATCATAATTGAATCCAGTCTCTAATTCATATTTTCTATTTTGCTCAGATTTTATATTAGGTAATTTCTTGATCTTCAATATTAAGTTCATTATATGCTATGTAAAATGAGTTAATAATATATACTTAAGGTATGTTTCTACATACTTCTTTTATGACAAGCAAAATAACATTCAAGGAATAGCTGTCAAAGGCAATCCAATTATAAAGGTAATTATTAAAAATCAATGATTGTTAAAAGTCCATGTTTCCTTGTCTGTATTCTCCTCCTAAGCACAGTCTATCTAGATAAAGGAGGCCTATAATGAATAAAATAAAATATAATGTAAGATGTAAACATTTTTGATAAGTATATTTGTTACCAACCTGAATGTGAATAGAAATATTTCAAAAGCATTTTATACATAAAAACTGAGTCTTTGCAGGCAATTATTAGGCAAACTGATAAATAACTTAAGCCTACACAATTTATAGAAGACTCCATTACATGTTTTCCTTGGGTAAATGGCTCAGTGTTCCCCTAGGATAGACTTAGAGGAAGGAAATTCCTTAGAGAGAGAATATGCTCACTGTTTTTGTATATCAGTTTGGCACACATTCATTTTCCCACAAGTTCCAATTAGTTTTAATGCACTTCTAAACTCTGTTTTGTTATTATAACCAAATATGAGGCTGAGAAATTTTCAAATAATAAAAGATTTTGAATCTCACAATTCTAGTGGCTGTGAGAACCAAATCAAGCAAGAAGTTGCATTTGGAGAAACCTGAGCTCTGAAAACTACACAGTTCTAATTGCACATAGGTTATGAATACAGAAAAGACAAACATAAGACTCTGTATGTGCACACACACAAACTTTCAGATATACACAGACAAAATATGCTTCAATTTCAAGGCATTGAAAAGGATATTTTGAACAAAACTCCAGTAGTGTAGGAACCAAGAACAATAACTAACAAAAGAGATTTTATGAATTGAGGATCCGAGCATTAACCCAAAAACCTATGAACACCTGATCTTCGACAAAGAGGCTCAAAATATTCAAAGGAAAAAGGATAGTATCTTTAACAAATGGTGTTGGCATAGCTGGTTTGTAGTGTGTAGAAAAATGCAAATTGATCCAAGCCTGTCACCCTGCACAAAACTCAAATCCAAGTGGACAAAAGACCTCAACAGAAACCCAGCCACTTTAAACTTGATAGAAAAGAAAGTGGGAAATACCCTCTAAGGAATTGGCACAGGCGACCACTTCCTAAATATAACACCAGTGGCACAGACAGTAAGAACAAAAATCAACACATGGGACCTCACGAAGCTGAAAAGATTCTGTAAAGCAAAGGACACTGTCAATAGAAAAAAATGACAGCCTAGAGAATGGGAAAAGATTTTCACCAACCCTACAAGTGATAGAGGACTGATCTCTAAAATATATAAAGAACTCAACAAACTAGAGCCCAAAACCTTGAATAACCCAATCAGAAAATGGGGTTCAGAAGTAGAAAGGGAATTCTCAGTAGAATTACTAGTGGCTGAAAGGCACTTGAAAATGTCCTCAACTTCTTTAGCCATCAGAGAAATGCAAATCAAAACAACTTTGAGATACCATCTGACACCTGTCAGATTGAGTAAGATAAAAGTCACAGGTGACAGCCTATGCTGAAGAGGTTGTGGAGCAAGGGGAACACTCCTCCCTTGTTGGTGGGAGGTAAGCTTGTTCAGCCACTCTGGTATGCAGTATGGTGGTTTCTCAGAAAACTGAGAATCAGTCTCCCCAAGGATCTAGCATATACTTCTGGGTGTATACCCGAAAGATACACATTCACACTTCAAAGGCATTAGCTCAACTATGTTGATAGCAGCATTATTCATAATAGTAAGAACCTGGAAGCAACCTAGATGCCCCTCAACTGAGGAATGGATTAACAAACTGTGGTCCATCTACACATGGAGTACTACTCAGCAGTAAGAAAAAATGATATCCTAAAATTTGCAGACAAATGGACAGATTTGGAGAATATCCTCCTGAGCAAGATGTCTCAAACCTAGAAAGATAAGCAGGGGATATACTCACTCATTAGTGGACTCTAAACAAATAAAAACCAAAAAGCAAAGCATGCACAAGTTGCAAACCACAACCCCTGAACAGCTTTGGATCTGAAAGACTTGGGAGTGTCACCTTGGATCCCACTCCCTCTAGAGGAACACCTGACTCAGTCTTGATGTTTGGGTGAGGAAACTGGATCTGCCAGGAGTGGATGCTGAACTGAGCAATATTGGAACCTTGGGACCTCCTGCCCATGCTGGGGAGGATATGGGGAGATATGGAGAAGAGAGAGTGAATGGAGGGGTGGGAGGGGGAAGAGACCTTGAATAAGGATATACACCAATAGAAAATGTGACTTTATTCATAATAACAAAAAAGAAATTAATATGTTTATGTAACAACAAAGGATTCCAAATTTAAGGGAAAAGGTAGGCTCCAGCGTGGTAAAACTATGCTGCCTATACTTCAAATAGAGAGTTGGTATCTAGAACATAGAACAAACTTTATAAATAAAAAAGGCATGAAATTAAACAAGGTTCTCATATAAAAAATATAAATGGCCAAAAATTATGTTTCAATGTTCAACATCCTTAGAAATCCATAAAATGAAAATTAAAACTACTTTGACTTTACATGACACTAGTCAAAAGGCTAAAATATGCAAAATATAAATGACTACAATTGTGGCAGAGATGTGACTTAAGTAAAACAGTTAATGGGAGTTCAAACTGGTATGGCCATTGTGGAAATTCCTCAGAGCTAAACATAGGTCTACCATATAATAGAAGAATAACATCCCAAGCAAATACCCAGTGCAGCAGTCTCAGTAAAGGTGGGTTAATGTACTTTTGAGGGGAAGGGGTAAAAAAGAGAAAGTATCTGAGTTTCACACAAGTGGCTGCCTCGAATAGCTTAAGCGACATTATTTATAGCAAAAACAATCGTGTTTTCCTCACCCTCTAACATTAACCTTTTAAAAAATAAAGAGATACTTTTCTCCCAACTTCTACATAAATACAACTTTCAAACCAAAACCATAAATTTGCATATTGTAGCCTGAAAAACCAGCTCTCAGGGATATATTCAGGGTTGCAGAAAAGAATGACTACACAGCAGTGGGTCATCAGGACTTTTTTTATCTGAAGGGTATTGATGTGAGAATGTTTTTGTATGTTGTGAATATTATTGGATAATTAAGGGACTGTTTTGGCCTATGACAAAGCAGCTTAGAAGTAGGCAGGAAACTTACACATAGATACAGGGGAAAGAGGGCAGAGTCAAGAGAGATGCAATTTAGCTGCCCCAAAAGCAAGCGTCATAGAGAACAGATAATCAACGACCCATTTGGCAAGACAGATTAATACAAATGGGATAAGATGTAAGAGTTAGCTAGCAAAAGTCCTGAGTCATAGGCCAAAGAGCATATAATTAATGTAAGATTTTGTGTGATTATTTGGGGCTAGATGGCAGCTGGGCTGCGGGCCAGTCTGGGGTTTGACAGGTAAGAAACTTCTTAGAACAAATGACACCCAATATCATTAGACTGGCCTGGTCTGTACATGGGTCCGCAAGATCTAAAGATCACACCTCTAGGTCAAGGTGAAAAATGTCTGATTCTCACTACAGAGGATCAAGGCTGAGCAAGATGTTCCTCTGTAGGGAATGGGGACTAAGAAGCCAGTTAACGCACCAAAAATAAAGTCTTGTCTGACTGCAAGAAGCGCCACAAACTGCCCATGCATTTTGGATGTAATCTACATTTGGAGAGTTTAGTTCCATTTAATAAAGTTTTCTGAGGCATATTTCTAGAGCATCAAACTTTCTGAGGGTATTTAGGAAAAAGTTTCTATCTAAAGGAAAATATCTCACACAAGTGTTGAGGGTCATTCCTTTTTATTCTTTTAAATCAACGCTAATTCTTCTCTCAAGTTCTAATTTCTCCCTCTTTTCCTTTGTTCTACATAGCTATATACATAGTCAATAGAAGCCTTTTTCCTTAATAATAAAATAATAATAATAATAATAAAAGTTACAATGCTGCTTCTGAACATTCTTTGAGTAAATGATAGGAGCAGAACATTAATCATAGCAATACAAAGGCAGGAACATGCTGTTCAGCACTTTCCTGGGCAGTGTCCTCTGTTCTATGCTACCGTCAGACAGTTAGCAAGCAAAAAATTAGCATAATATTTTAGATTGCTTTGTGTTAGTAACCTTGGTTGTTACCTGTCTTTGTGTATATCTGTGAAGTCTTAACTTAAATCTATTAAAGAGTCTAGATTGAGTTTACTCTGAGGTAAATAATGAGCTAATTGTGTGTAGTTTGTCTTAGATAGGAAAGAAATAGTTGTTTTCTTATGTTAGCCTAAGTCAAAAAAAAAAAAAAAAAAAAAAAACAGGCTTTAAGTGTCTTATGTCCATTGTGGAACAATAGATCTAGCTATGAAGCATATCCTAATATATTCTATTTATCAAATTATGCAGATTAAGAAGAAATAATCTTCTTGACCACCCACAGTTATACATGTGACCAATAGATGGAAAATATTCAGAAGATAAGCACACAAGTAGTGAGAAGAATTCCCATAGCTGTATTTAGAAAAGAAATATATTGGTATATAGAAAAATTACAAACCAAACAAGTTATATACAGTCAGTAGACCCATGGCCTTGCCAAGTGGAGCTCCGCATCAGATTGTTATTAGTCTGGTGGTTCGATCTGCTAAACACTACTTGTCAACTGCTATATACTCCCACATTCTCCAACATTTACATATAAAAAGAATCAAAACAAGAGCTTTACTTTATGATGTGATTTTTTTAAAGATTTATTATTTATTATGTATGCAATATACAGAAGAGGGTACCAGACGTTATTCTAGATGTTTGTGAGCCACCATGTGGATGCTGGGAATTGAACTCAGGACCTCTGGAAGAACAGTCAGTGCTCTTAATCTCTTAGCCATCTTTCCAGCCCGATGTGATTTTTTTTTAGACATGATACTAAATGAAGAATCTTGCTAACACAAACGTACATACATATGTTTTATGCAAATCTAGAATTTTATGTTTTATCATTTTAAAATCTTTTAATGCATTCAATCATCTTTATTTTTTCTTTTTCTTTTTATTATTATTATTATGAACAAAGAAATCACACTTTCTAACCTTTTTTATCCTTATTCAGGGTCCCTTCCTCCTCCCACCACATCAGGTCATTCTTCTCCACACATCCCTATCCCATTCCTGGGCAGGCAGCAGGCAGTCCCATGGTCCCACTGCCCTAATATTGCTTAGTTCAGTCTCCATTCCTGGCAGAACCAGTTTTCTCCCCCGTCCCTCAAGAGTAAGTTGGGTGTTCCTCAAGGGGGAGTGGGAATCCAAGGAGTCAGTCCAGTGGGTTTCTGGTCCCAAGCTGTTCAGTGGTTATGGTTTGCAGCTTGGGCATGCTTTGCTTTTTTATTGCTTGTTTGTTTGATTGTTTAGAGTCCACTAACGAGTGAGTACATTCCCTGCTTATCTTTCTGAGTTTGTGATACCTCACTCAGTAGGATATTCTCTAAGTCCATCCATTTGCCTGCAATTTTAGGATATCATTTTTTCTTACTGCTCAGTAGTACTCCATTGTATAGATGTATCACAGTTGGTTAATCCATTATTCAGTTGAGGGACATCTAGGTTGTTTCCAGGTTCTTGCTATTACAAATAATGCTGCTATGAACATAGTTGAGCTAATGCCTTTGGAGTGTGACTGTGCATCTTTAAGGTATACACCCAGAAGTGGTATTGCTGGGTCCTTGGGGAGATTGATTCTCAATTTTCTGAGAATCCACTATACTGCATTCCAAAGTGGCTGAACAAGCTTAAACTCCCACCAACAATGGAGGAGTGTTCCCCTTGCTCTGCATCCTTTCCAGCATAGGCTGTCCTCTGTGCCTTTTATTTTAGCCAATTATCAACTAGAACAATACAATTTAGGATACTTTCATGCTCTTTCTATGATTATCCAGTGTTCTTTACCTGTAAGCCATTACCCCAGCATCCAAGAACTTATTTTTTCCACCCAATACCTTTTATTTATTGTTTTGTCTTTACATCCCAATCAAATTTTTTCCACCTTTCCTTCTTCCAAATTGCTCCCACTTCCCTTCTACTGCCCCCCCCACTCACTCCTTTACCACTGTTTCTCTTCACATTCATACAGGCCTTTCATGGATATCAGTCAGCCAAGGTGTATCAAGTTGCAGTGAAACCAGGCACTTCATCTGCTATTAAGGCTGGATCAGGCAATCTGTTAGGAGGAGTTGGTCCTCAAAGCAGGCACCACAGTCAGAGACAGCCCCAGATTTCACTGTTAGGAGTCTCACAAGACCACATTACAAAGCTGTAATATATATGCAGAGGGCCTAGGTCAGTCTCATGAAGTCTCATTCACTGTCAGCTTAGTTTCTGTGAGCCCACAAAACTTATTTCTTATCTACAGATTTAATTGCCTTAGGCCTGATGTGGTATTATGTTCTAGTACATTGTTAATATTTATCCCATCTACTGGTTTAATAAAAGACTGATTGGATAGAAGGCAGACAGAAAGTGTCTAGGATATCAAATTAAAAAAAAAAAACTCTAGGAAGAATAAGAGTCATAGAGAGACACCAGGAGGGAGGTCAAGCAAGATGCTAGCAGGCACAGAGGAAGGAAGAAAATCATGATGCTCTGAGAAAAGGTACCATGCCACATGGCTAAACAGATTTATAAAAATAGGTTGAGTTAAATTAAGAGAGCTAGCTAGCAATATGTCTGAGCCATAGGTCAGTCAGTATAAAATTAATATAAGCCTTTGTGTGATTATTTGGGGCTAAGTGGCAGCAGGGTTGAGAGCAGGTCCGATCCTCTGGGCTAGGCCTGAAAAGCCAGGCCAGAAACTATGTACTACATAGGCTCTAGAATTTACCCCTTTTATTTTCCATGTTACATCTGCTCTTCTCAATACTCACCTGATGATACGAATTTACATGAGAGCTCCATCACGTAGTACTGGAAGCTCTAGAGAGAGCAATAAAACACAAAAAAGGCATATCAAGAGGATACAAATTAGAAAGGAAGAAGTCAAAGTTACACTACTTGCCAATGATATGATAGTAGACATAAATGAGACTCAAAATTCTACCAGGGAACTCCTATATCTAATAAACACCTTCAGCCAGCAATGTGGCAGGATACAAGATTAACTAAAAACATCAATAGCCTTCCTATACACAAATGATGAATGGACTGAGAAAGAAATCAGGGAAACATTACTCTTTCCATTAGCTGCAAATAGCATCAAATATCTTGAGATAACTCTAGCTAAAGAAGTGAAAGACTGGTATGACAAGAGCTTTATGTCATTAAAGGAAAAAAATTGAAGGATAACAAAAAATGAAAAGATCTCCCATGCTCTTAGATAGGTAGAATAAACATAGTAAAAATGGCAATCTTACCAAAAGCAATCTACAGATTAAATGCAATTCCCATCAAAATCCACCCAAAAAGCTTCATAGATATGAAAGAATAATACTCAACTCCATATGAAAAAAAAGGATTTTCATAACAATCCTGTTTTTAAAAAAAAGAACTTCTGGAGGCATCATCATACCTAAGTTTTAGCTCTATTACAGAGCTATAGTGATAAAAACAGCTTGATACTGGCATAAAAACTGACATGTAGATCAATGGAAACAAACTGAAGACCCTGACATCAATCCACACACCTATGAACACCTGATTTTTGACAAAAAATCCAAAACATATATTGAAAGAAACCATCTTCAACAAGTTACGTTGGCTAAACTAGATGGTTACATGTAGGAAAAAAAAATGTAGTTAGATCCATTTCTATTACCCTGATCAAAACTTAAGTCCAAGTAGATCAAAGACTTCAACATAAACCCAGGTTCACTAAACTTCATAGAAAATAAAGTGGGAAATAGCCTTGAAAGCACTGACACAGGAGACCCTTCTGAAATATAACACCAGTAGCATAGACACTGAAAGCAATAATTAATAAATGAAATCTCATGAAACTGAGAATTTTTTGTTAGGCAATGTATCAATAAGATAAAACAACAGTCTACAGAATGGGAAAAAATCTTCACCAAAACTACATCTGACAGAGAGCTGATCACAAAGAAAGTAGAGATCAAATAATAATAATAATAATAATTAATAATAATAAAATTAAAAAATGGGGCACAGAATAAAATAGAGAATTCTCAGCAGAAGAAGCTCAAATGGCTGAAAGACAAAGAGTTGCTCAACAACCTTAGCCATCAGGAAAATGCAAATCAAAACAACATTGAGATATCTTTGGCACCTGTAAGAATGGCTAAGATTAAAAACACTGATGACAGCTTTTACTGGAGAGGATAAAGGGTTGTGACAACACTCCTCCATTGCTTGTGGGAATGTAAACTTTTATAGACACTTTGGAAATTAGTATGATGTTTTCTCAGAAAGCTGGGAATAGGTCTACACAATGATCTCCAGCAAGACCACTCTTGGGGGTATACCCAAAGGATACACATTCTTACACCAAGGACATTTGCTCAACTAGGATCATAGCATTATTATTCATAATAGCCAGAACCTGGAAACAATCTAGATGCCCCTCAACTGAAAATTGTATTTTTAAAAATAATGTATAGTACATTTACACAGTGGAATACTAAACTGTAGGCACATTAATCGAACTAAAAATAAATCATTCTAAGTGAGGTAAAAGACCCAGAAAAACAAACAGGATATGTATTCACTCATAAGTTTATTTTAGCTGTAAAACAAAGGATAATCAGGCAAGATCCACAAGCCTTGAGCAGCTAGGTAACAAGGAAACTAAGAAATACATCCATGGACTCCTACCATGGAAGTGGAAATAGACAAGATATTTTGAGTAAATTTGGATCATAATGGGAGAGATTAAGGGTGGGTAGGAAGAAACTTGGGAGGGGGAGAAAGGGAGAACAACAAAAACAGTTATTATGACAGAGGAAGCCCAGTGGGGTTAGAGAGAGAACCTTAGTGCTAAGGAAATTCCCATGAACCCACAAAGATGACCCCAGCTAAATCTCTAAGCAACAGTGCAGTTGGTGACTAAACTGACTTTCTCCTAGAATCAAAGAGATGAGTACTCTGATTGTCATTATAGAACCTTCATAGAGCAACTAATGGTTGCAATGCAGAGATTTATAGCTAAGCACTGAGTTGAGCTCACAGTTCAAAGAGAGAGAGGAGGAATTACATGTGCAAAGCGGTCAACATCATGATAAGGAAAACTCACAGACATAGCTGACCCAAGCTACTGAAAGCTCACTGACTGAACTGATAACTAAGGAACCCAAATGGACCGTACTAGGCCCTCCAAATTTAGAGGTCAGTTGAGTGGCATGGACAGATTTGGGAGACTCTGGCAATGGGATCAGAATTTATTCCTAGTGCTTAAACAGGCTTCTTAGAGCCTATTTTCTACAGAACAGCTTGCTTAAGCTTGATACTGAGGAGAAGGACTTGGTCCTATCTCAAATGGACATGTCAGACTGCATTGACTCACTGTGGAAGTCTTCACTGTCTCTGAGGAATGCATGGTCAGAGGGTATGGGGAGGAACTGGGGGATGACTGAAAAGAGGAGAGGGAGTGGAACAGTGCTGGGTAGTTTAAAAAAAATTAATAAAAAATGTAAAAGAAAAGGAAAAAGAATTGGAAATATATATTAAAAACTTTGTTTCTCTTTATTCTTAAAGGTTAATGAGTGGTGGAACTAAAGTAAAAGAGGCAATATCACAAATTGTGTCTAGCATAATGTCACAGAAAGATTTGTTTATTTATTGCTGAGTTCAGAATGAGGATAACCACTATAAAATGTTTATTCTCCCAGGTGATGTATATTATTCTTTTTGCCATTTTTAGAACAAAGATTTCTAATAAAAATGTTCATTTTGCAATATACCACAAACACTTGTATATCACCAGTCAATTTTATACAGGCAACTTGAAGGAAAAATTTTATAGTTTGCTTTCCTTGTCATTTGATACCATTTTTACAAGGAAAACAAAGCATGTTGATGCTACTTTAACATAAGAACAATGTAACTTAATACACCAAAGAACTTTCTTGTAATTCTCCAGTTACCTATTTGTAATTTTAATAATTTTTGTTTATTTATTTACTTTTTGTTTTACATTTCAACTTCAGTTTTCCCTCCATCCTCTCCTCCCAGTTCCTCTCACCACCCCATCTAATTTTTAGGCTCTATTTCTCTTGAAAAAAGGGGGATCCCATAGACATCAGCCAGTCATGCTATATTAAGATGCTGTTAGACTAAGCACCTCCTCTTCTCTCTTAAGGCTGGACAAGGCAATCAGCTAGTAGGATAGGGTCTGAAATGCAGGCAGCCGAGCCAGAGAATGCACCCACTCAGACTGTAAGGAGTGCCACAAGAAGAGAGAGCTGCACACCTGAAACATATATACAGAGGCCATGGGTCAGTACCATGTGAGCTCCCTTAATAACTAATATTTTACTCAGCAGAAATCTCTTATTTTAATTTATTTATTTGTAAGATGCATTCACTTGTGTTTTTCTTTTCTTTCTACAATATAGCTATATTTACATGCATGAGGAAATAACTTTTACAAAAATAAAAAAGAATATAGCTAAACTTCATTTTGTTAAACACTTTCTGCTAATCACTTTGTCCATGGCTTCCTTGACATCTTTGTTTCTCAAACTGTAGATCATGGGATTCAACATGGGGATCACTGTGGTATAGAACACAGCCACCATCTTTCCTTGTTCCACTGACTCTTCAGTGGGTCGCCTGAGATACATGAAGATGAGAGTACCATAGAATATTACAACAGCAGTCAGATGAGACCCACAGGTAGAAAATGCCTTGCGCCTGCCTTCTGCTGAGCGCATTCTGAGAATAGCAATGAGAATGAACAGATAGGAAATGATGACTACTGAAAGTGAATATGTGAAGTTAATACCTGCAAGTATGATCATTGTATATTCTTTCACAAAGGTCCCTGCACAAGCCATCTTAATGAGAGGTGGATCTGCACAGTAGAAGTGGTTGATCTCAATTTTACCACAGAAGTACAAGCCATAAGTCCATAATGTTGCAGCCAGACTAGTCAGAAACCCATATATGTAGGGGAAAGAAATGAGTCGGATGCAGACCACCCTTGACATTTTGCTACCATAAAGCAGTGGCTTCCCAATTGCCATGTACCTATCAAAGGCCATCACAGCAAGAATGAAAATTTCTACATGTACAAGCGCAATGAAGAAGAAGCATTGTATCAAGCACCCAGAATAAGAAATTGTTTTTGTCTTTGATAGCAAGTTTTCGAGCATTTTCGGAGTTACATTGGAAGAAAACCACACATCAACAAATGACAAGTGGCTGAGGAAAAAATACATTGGGCTGCTAAGCTGTGGACTGATCTTAATTAATATCATCATACCAATGTTTCCCACTAGGGTGATGACGTAGACCACAAGAAAGATGATGAAAAAGAGAACTCGCAGTTCCTTTTGACTGGTTAAGCCCAGAAGAACAAATTCAGTCACATCTGTAAAATTGAGCATCTTCTCACTTCTGCTAATATGAGATATAAGTATCTGTGGAACCAAAGTGAAATAAATTAGGTAAACATCCCCTCATATAAAAATACTTTATAAACTTTGCATTATTCTTAGCATGTAAAAGCAATGAATAAAAAGAAAAAAATTGACACTTCTTTAAGAATTCAAGAAAATATCATTTTTGTTGTTTTGTTAATTTATTCACAAATACAGAATGTATCACATATATCTTTTATAGACATCAGTGAAAATTTAGCTTCTGTACAACATGCAATCCAAGCCTATCTAACAAGACCTAAAAATTTCTATCCTCATGATCATAGCTGAAAAGGAATTGTTAGCCTACCAGATCACTCATGTTATCATACACAGAAAGTTTTATATCCTTGTTCATTCAGTTGATTTTGTTCCTCTACAAATATTAATAAAATTTGCATCAGTTAAATTATTATTGGAAAAATCTGAGCTGATTATGGGATATCAAGAGTTGTGTAACACTTATGAAATATGAAAAAAATTCTAGATGGTAGTATTGTTTAGTATTTCCCCAAAGCAAATGTTTTTAAAACTACCCAGAGTAATGGTTTCTCAATTGGTAGAAATTAAATTCAAATAGAGAAAACTTGTATTAAATGGATAGAAAACCCAAAGTACAAGCATTGCATGAAGTAGGCCAATTATTTGCAAAGCATGTAGAAGATTCTTGTGATCTGAAGTAAAAAATACATACATTAGTCTTCCCTTATCCTAGAATTCAATTTCAAATTAAATGATCTATGTGAATATGTTTTCATAAATCAGGTATAAAGTGAAATGTAATGTCCCAGTTTAATTTCTGTTTATATTGTTGTATCTTGGTTGAATCAAGGACACAACACATAATTTAGATATGGGAATATTTGAAGCTTGTTTCATTTTTGCTTGTACTTCTCTCATCTACAATATGCAATAACACTATTTATAGTCTACCCATTGTTATATATAACATATTATGACTTAACAATAATGATCATATCCAATTTATTGTACATTTACAAATAAGAAAACCTATGCAATTCCTCAACAGGTAATGAACAACCCCTTAGCATTAAGGAGCATGCAGAGAACATTTATTAATTACTCAATGCATTATAATAAGAGTACATAAAATTCAAATATAATTTGTTTAAATCCTGCCCTTCTTTTTTTATCTTTATCTCACATATACATATGCACTAGAAATGAGATCATAAAATTATTCCTGTAAGCCATACATTTAGATAAAAATGTAAAGCACAATATTTATCTCATAGACTCACTTTTAAGCCAACCTGAAAATTGTTTCAGAAAGAAAGAGAAATAACACCAGAAACTACATAGAGATAAAAAAAACTATGCACTGCTTGGGTCGATGCAGAACATCTTGTTCATACAGTAAATCTGAGAGAACTTGGAGACTTTATTAAAAATCCTCCCTTAAATGTTTGTAGAAGACAACAAGGAGCAATTACAGATTTCCCTCCGGAGTGACTCAGGGGAAGTAACTCTTTCAAGCAAGAGCTAACTAATTATTTTTCATCAATTTAATACCAATTTACCCTGCTCCAAAGATTCTGCTGGTTTGATAGGTTTGGCCCTATTTTCTGTTATTATAACTGGGTATGAGTCTGATAATTTTATATAGAATAAATGACTGTGTAAGTCTTAATATACTAGAGGTTGCAAGGGCCAGGATCAAGCAGCTACATTTAACTCTATTCCATGGATGAGAAAAAATATCCAGAGAGAGGTGAAAATTTTCTTCTCAAAAACCTTCTGTCCTCTTCAAATATAATTTTTAATTACAATTGTATCATTTCCTCCCTTCCATTTCTTCCCTCCAACCCCTACCATGTAGCCCCTTGTTGCTACCCCTCAAATCCATGGCATTTTAAACACACACACACAGTTTTCAATTACACACACACACACATTTTAAAATACATAAACAGGACCTGTTCTGTTTATATATAATTATTATTATTTGTATATATGTGTATATACGTGTGTGTGTGTGTGTGTGTTTGTACCTCAAGGCTGACTATTTGATATTGGATAACCAAATGAGGTTGTTCTTCCCTGGACAAGGCCTTTTTTGTTTAAACTGAAGGAGGTCTATTCAGACTGTACTAAACTGAGCAGTTGCAGAGAGGCAATATATTAGAATCCTTTGTATAAATTTCTAGACATCTCAATTAAAATGATCAACTACATAGACTGTAGAAATTAGTCACCATTTTTGTCTATGTTAATATTATATTTTTCTTTCAAATGCTTAAAGATCATCATACCATACAACTTATATAACAGTCAAAGAGTAGTTGACAAAACAATGTGATAACAGTACAAGCTCTGGTGCCAGTGACATGATTACTGACACATTTGAAAGTGTCATTGTGAGTAAGGCACTGTCCCACTTAAATTGTTTCTCCTCTATAAAACAGCAGCACTGTCAATTCTCTTAGGTTTAAGGTATAATGATTGACTAAATTAAAATAAATTTGCATGTTAAATACCATTTTTACTTTAATAAACATTATAACTAAAATTACTATTTTTCTTGTTTATATGAGTTTACCTGAAACGAATTAGTGTTTTTCTACTGTGCTAACACAATATTTTCATCTACAGAGGGTAAGTATTGATAAGTCTTTCAATAGAAAAATCCTGTGGAAAAGATGGTAAATTCTTAGAAAGCTTAGGAGTGCGGTATGAAGGCTGAATAACATAATGAGTAGGTTCCTTGATCATCACAATGCCAAGAGCACTGAAATTATGTGTAAGAAGTTTCTGGCCTGTCTGCCAGAGGTCTAGACATGCAGTCTCACAGACAATCAGCCCCAAATAATGACTCAGATGCTTATATTAATTACAAAAATTTCAGCCTTTGACTCAAGCTTCCTGTTAGCTATTTGCATTTTAACCCAACCTATTTCTATTAATCTTATGTTTTGCCACATGACTCATGGCTTACCTGTACTTTTAGATCTTGCTCTCTTTGAGGTACCTTGAACTGGCTCCACTCTCTCGTTTTCATATACTTGGAATTTCTGCCTATCTCTAAGCTGCTTTATCATAGACCGAAACAGTTACTTTTTTATGCAATGGCAAATCACAGCATACAGAAAGACATCCTACATTACTTCTCCATTTTTGTATAATCACAAAAGGTTTTAATTTACATAGAAAAATTACATATAACAAAACAGCTATCAATCAAAAATCATAGTTATAGTATCTAGCCCTTTTATTTTTCATTTTTTAATTTTTTTTATTATTATGAATAAAGAAGTCACATTTTCTTCCTTGTATATCCTTATTCAAGGTCCCTTTCCCCTCCCACCACATCAGGTCATTCTCTCTTCTCCACATCTCCCCATCCCCTCCATGGGCAGGCGGTCCCAAGGTCCCAAGGTCTCAATATTGTTTAGTTCAGCCTCCAATCCTGGCAAATCTAGTTTTCTCTCCCCAACATCAAGACTGAGTCAGGTGTTCCTATAGTTGGAGTGGGGTCCGAAGGGTCAATCCAGGGTGTTTCTGATCCCAAGCTGTTCAGTGGTTATGATTTGCAGCTTGGGTATGCTTGGCTTTTTTTCTTGTTTGTTTGTTTAGAGACCACTAATGAGTGAGTACACCCCCTGCTTATCTTTCTGGGTTTGTGATACCTTGCTCAGGAGGATATTCACCAAATCCATCCATTTGCCTGCAAATTTTAGGATATCATTTTTTCTTACTGCTCAGTAGTACTCCGTTATGTAGATGTACCACAGTTTGTTAATCCATTCTTAAGTTGAGGGGCATCTAGGTTGTTTCCAGGTTCTTGCTATTAGAAATAATGCTGCTATCAACATATTTGAGCTAATGCCATTGGAGTGCGACTGTGCATCTTTAGGGTATGCACCCATTTGTATTTAGCAAAATTAAAGAAATATTATATCTACTTTATCCTTGTGAGTCTAAGGTTTTATGTCTAATTTACCTTGTTATTATATCTAAGAAAAACTGTAATTGTAAGTAATCTTCAACTCCATCAAAGTCCACAGACGTTCTATTACCTGAGTAAACAGGAAGTGCATTGCCAGCAACTTCCAAATTCTAGGAATAACAGATAAATCTAGCTACCTGATCAGTCATTCAAAGTTCCTTTATGGTGTGGGGGCATAGATCTTCAGCCTACAGGCCAAGAGCCTCTGGCACGCCTTTCAGTGAAGCAGGAAATTTGAAGAACTCTTTTGTTCCTTTTGGTAAGGTTTGTCAGTTGCTTCTCTCTGTGTCTTGGTAAATGTCTGGAAGTTTTTTCTATGAAGTAGGACCTCAAGGACCATCTCAGCTTGTTCTGCCTAGGGTCAGAGATCACTTTCTTATGAGTCTTACATGTCAAGTTTATACAGAATACTGTCAAACAGTTGAGGCAAAAACAATTTATTGTCCAGTGACTAACTTCTGCAACAAAGAAATTAAACTTCACTTGGAGTATTTGTAGATATCTATCATCCTCTTGAAGTAGATTGATGTTGACAGGAGCAGATATGTCTCAATGTTTAGAGAACTTTAAGTTATTACAATATTTTAGATGCCATATTCTGTAGGAATTTGAAGTGTTTTTCTTGCTATTTCTATGATATATGATCTCTGTCTTCTATGTAATGGATCAGAGGTCACCTCAGTTCAGGAATTTCTGAACACATTACTAGGAACTCAATACTGGGGTTTTTAGAGCTAAAAGTATTATCATAACACATTCATTATAGTCAACCATCATGACCTAATCACCATTTAAAGGTTTTACCTAAACCAACCTGTAAACACTGAAAACTAGAGAATAAACATCTGCATAAATGTTAGTGGCAGATTTTGATGTGGGATGTTTTTCTGTATGCTGTGAATTAACATTGGTTGCCAGAGGAACTGTTTTGGCCAATGGTGACCTCAGCAACCTCTGTGACAACAGGAAACTCGCAGATCCCTGGTCCACAGGTGACTAAGAGCTGACTGGGAGTTGACTAAGAGTTAACCAAGAGAGTAAGAGTAGAAATATACATAAGAAAATTAACCTTAAACTTGTATCAATAAACCAAACCCCATACCAATGTGCAATGTACAATATTTTGTGATTAATAATTGTTTTTTAATCAAAATAGATTCAATTATCTTTTTATTATTTCTATATTATATTATTCCTTTTCCCAAGAAAAAGATTGACTATGGCTATTAACCATTTAAATGAAAACAAACATTTATAAACAATATTTTTTGAAATTTGTGTGTAGCCTACTTTATCTTAAGGTCTAACTTTCTATTCTTATATCCTGACTTTAGTTGATAAACTTAATCGATTTTTAAACTTCAAGAACAGACACAGGCTCAGAGTAAAGGGCTGGGAAAAGTCTATCCAACCATATGTTCCTAAGAAAAAAGCCGGTGTAGCCATCTTAATATTTTACAAAACAGACTTCAAACTCAAAGCAATCAAAAGGTACCAGGATGGGTATTACTTATTCATTTCAGAAATAAATCCACAGAGATGAAGTCTCAATTCTGAACATTTATGTTACCACCATAAGATATATATTAATCATTTTGACTTCTTCCAAATAAGTGACCATGCCACATGTGTAGCTAATACACTTGTTTAACTTTTCTGCCTCCTCAATGTGGGAACATTGAAAGAATCTTAATAATATTATATATTTTGTAGAATATCCCTAATTTATTTACTACTAAAACATTTACATTTACACATGCTTTATAAAATATTTATTCACAAATTAATTTTTCCAGCACCATTACAATTTTCTCTCTTCACTTCTCTCATTCCCTTTCCCCAACCTCTCTGCCCCCATCTACTCCCTCTTTATATTCAGAAAAGTGCAAGCATCCCATTTATATCAGCCGGTCATGACAAAACAAATTGCAGTAAGAACTAGGCATCTTCTTTTCTATTAAGCAACTAGAAGGAGAAAATGGTCCCAAAAGAAGGAATCAGATTCAGAGACATGCCCTGCTCCCTCTGTTAGGAGTCCCACAAGCATATCAATTACACAACTATAACATATGTACAAAGTACCTAGGTCAGTGCCCTGAAAGTTTTTTAGTTGGTGGTTCAGTTCCTGGGATCCCCTATGAGACCAGGTTAGATAATTCTGTGATTCTTATGGTATATAGAAGCTTTTTATATTAACAAATATTTTTACTTAAGACAAATAATGCATGATATACAAGAAAAAATTTGTATGTGTGTTGTGTTTTCTCTTTGTTGCTTTTCTTTGCTGTTTAAAAATTTCAATTTGCATTGACTTTTTTGACTCTTTGCAAAAGAGAAAAAAGGTAAAGAATTAAATGAGTGGGCAGGTAGAGAGAATCTGGGAGGGGCTGTAGGTGTGGCAAATGTGAGTAAGTACATTCTATGTTTGATTATCTGGGTCTCGGTTACCTCTCTTGGAATGATTTCTTCTAGTTATATCCATTTGCCTGCAAATTTAAATATGTCATTTCTATTTTACTGTTGTGTAATACTCCATTGCGTAAATATGCCACATTTTTTATTCATTCTTCATTTAAGGGACATCTAGGTTGTTTCCAGATTCTGGCTTTCATAAATAATAATGGAATGAGCATAGTTGCACAAATATGCTAGTGGTATAAATGTATGTATATTTTGGTATATGCTCAAGAGTGAAATTACTGGATTATTGGGTAGATTGATTCTCAGATTTTTTAAGAAACCACCATACTTATTTCTAGAGTATCTGTTTAAGTTTACCCTCTCACCAAGAATGGAGGATTGTTCCCCTTACTCCACATTCCTTCCTGCATAAGTTGTCATTAATGTTTTAAATTGTAGACATTCTGTTAGGTATGAGATGTTATCTCAGAATTGTTTTGATTTTCATTTCTGTGGTGGATAAGGATGCTAAGAAATTTCTTAAGTATTTTTAACCATGTGAGATTTTTTTTTGTTGAAAATTCTTTGTTTGTATCTGTACTTCATTTTTTTATTGGATTATTTGGTATTTTAATATCTAGTTTCTTGAGTTTCTTTTTTAACTTTCTTTTTTTATTATGAATAAAGTCATTTTTTTATCCATATATGCTCTTGTTCAGACTCCCTTCCCCCTTCTGCCCCTCCCAGTCACTCACTCTTCTCTCCATCACTTTATCTCTTCCCAAGCAAGGGCAAGAGGCACCAAGGTCCCAAGGTGGCTTAGTTCAAAAATCATGCCTCTGTTGGATGTAGAGCTGATGAAGAGCTTTTCCCATTTTTAGGCTCTTGTTTTGTTTTATAGATTATATTTTTTTGCCTTACAGAAGCTTCTCAGTTTCAGAAGATTTAATTTATTAATTGTTGCTCTCACTGTCTATGAAACTGGTGCTATATTTTTAAAAAAGTGGCCTCCTGTGTCAATGAGTTCAAAATTATTTCCCATTCTCTTCTATCAGATTCATTGTAAATGGGGTTTATGTTGAGGTCTTTAATCCATTTGGACTTGAGTTTTGTGCAGGGTGAGAAATATGGATCTCCTTTGCATTCTTCTATATGCCACAATCCAGTTATGCCAACATAATTGGTTGAAGATGTTAGTTTTTTCCATTGTATAATTTTGGCTTCCTGTCAAAAATCAGGTGTTTATAAATGTGTGGATTAATGTCAGGTCTTTAATTCCATTGATCTACATATTTGTTTATATGTCAACACCTTTTATTACTGCTTTCATAGCTGTATAGTAGAGCTTGAAGTCCGTGCTGGTGATGCCTCCAGTAGTTCCTTTATGGTGCAGGATTGTTTTGCCAATCCTGGAATTTTGCTTTTTTATATAAAGTTGAATATTTTTCTTTCAAGAAATATGAAGAATTATGATAAGATTTTGATAGAGATTGTATTGAATATGCTGATTACTTTTGGTAAGATTTTTATTTTTACTATGTTGATCCTAATTACCTAAGCAAATGAGAGATCTTTACATTTTCTGATATCTTCTTCAATTTCTTTCTTCAGTGACTTGAAGTTTATGTCATATAAATTTTACACTTGTTCAGTTAGTTACTCCAAAATATTTTATGTTCATTTTTAAAAATTATTTTTATAGAATAAAGTAAATTTTATCCATGTATCCCCTTGTTCCTACTCCCTTTCCCCTTCTGACCCCACCCTGTCAGCCTTCAGCCTCTCTCCTCCCCATCACCCCATCCCTTCCCCAGAAACAGCAAGAAGTCCCAAGGTAGATTAGCTGAGCATCCACTCCAGGCAAGATCAATTTCCTCATCCTAATATCAAGACTAAATTAGGTGTTCCTCTGAAGGGAATGGGCTCCAAATGCCAGTCTATGCACAGAAACACAGTGTGAACACTACCCTTGAAGTTCCACATACTGCTCATGTCAGTGGATAGTTGCTTATCTTTGGAGGGCCTAGTTCCTTTTCCTGATGGTTCCCAGGTGACTGTTCTTGATAAGGAGAGATCCCCAGAGCTCCAGTCAGCAAGCACTGTGAGAATTTTTCTCATAGTCCCTATCCCTTTGCTCATATAGAGTCTCCTCCTCTGTTACCACCTAGAACAGGGAATCAACCCAGTGCTTAGCCATGTATCCCTGCCTCTACCTTTGTTCATTGTTGGATGTAAGTTTTGTGACGGTATTTAGGGTGGGGTGGCTATTTATTTGATTACAGGGGAAGACCTGTTTAGGTAACACCTTCACTATTAGTAGAAGACGCAGACAGGGACATCCTGTGAGTTCTTGGAGTTTTCTTTTCCAACACCACATTGGCTTCCTCTATTAAGATCTACATCTCTTTTTTTTCTCTCCCTTCTTGTTGTTCCTCTCACTCAATTATTCTCCTCTCATGATTTGTTCCCACCTCTACTTGGTTGCAACATCTTATGCTCCCAATTAGCTAAGAAGATCTCTGTTTTCTCTTACTAAGAGAATCCCTGGATGTCTCTCTTAAGTTCCTTCTGATCCCAAGCTGTTCAGGGGTTGGGGTTTGCAGCTTGGGTGTTCTTTGCTTTTTGTGTAAGGTTCAATAATGAATGAGTACATCCCCTGCTTATCTTTATGGATTTGTGATACATAGGACAGGAGGATATTCTCCAAATCTATCCATATGCCTGTGAATTTTAGGATATTTTTTGTTGTTGTTTTGTTTTGTTTTTAATACTGAGTAGTACTCCATTGTGTAGATGTCCCACAGTTTGTTAATCCATTCTTCAGTGGAGGGGCATCTAGGTTGTTTACAGATTTTTGCTGTTGGTTTTGCACATGAGAAGACAGACAGACAGACACACACACACACACACACACACACACACACACACACATACACAAACACTAGCAGGGCCAAATGAGAGTATATTCAGGAGAGTTGTCAGGTGAGTACAAGAGCACAGAAGATGAGAAAAGAGAGAGATTGCAACATGACATCTCCTTTTAAAAGAAAGAGTGGGCACAGATTTACTTAGCCATGCCTAGGGGCATGCCTTCAATAACAGGCACGTTCTGCTGGTTTCATGTTGGCTTCACCAAGTGGCCTTTATATGCCAGGAATTCTTATTTCAAATGACACCATTTTGGGCTCACCACGAGTCATGTCAGAAATCCTTAAACTTGCTGTTGCAAATAATTCTGCTATAAATATATTTGAACTAATGTGTTTGGGGTGTGAATGTGTATATTTAGGGTATATGCCCAATAGTGGAATTGTGGAATGCTTGAGAAGACTGATTTCCAGTTTTCTAACAAAGAATCATACTGCATTTCTGAGTGACTGAACAAGTTTAGAGTCTCACCAACAATGGAGGAGTGTACCTCTCGAGAAATATCCTCTCCAGCAGAGGCTGTCATGTGTATTTTTAATCTTAGCAATTCTGAAAGGTATAAGGTGGGATCTCAAAGTTGTTTTGATTTGCATTTCTCTGATAGCTAAAGATGTTGAGCAATTTGCCTTTAAGCCATTTGTAGTTCTTCTACTGAGGATTTCCTTTTTAGTTCAGAACCCCATTTATTTTTTAAGATTGTTACACGTATATTTACATTGTGTTCAGCTTTCCCTCTGAATTTTTTTTCCATCCCTGTATATCCTTATTCAAGGTCCCTTCCCCCTCCCACCACATCAGGTCATTTTTTCTTCTCCACAACACCCCATCCCCTACCTGGGCAAGGAGCAGACAGTCCTATGGTCCCACTGACCCAACAATGCTTGGATCAGTCTCCACTCCTGGCAAATCCAGTTTTCTCACCTCTCCCTCAAGAGTGAGTCAGGTGTTCCTATAGTTGGAGTGGGATCCGAAGGGTCAGTCCAGGGTGCTTCTGATCCCAAACTGTTCAGTGGTTGTGCTTTGCAGCTTGGACATGCTTGGCTTTTTTTCTTGTTTGTTTGTTTAGAGACAACTAATGAGTGAGTACATTCCCTGCTTATCTTTCTGAGATTGTGATACCTCGCTCAGGAGGATATTCTCCCAATCCATCCATTTGCTTGTGAATTTTAGGATATCATTTTTTCTTACTGCTGAGTAGTATTCCATTGTGTGAATGTACCACAGTTTGTTAATCCATGCTTCAGTTGAGGGACATCTAGGCTGTTTCCAGGTTCTTGCTATTACAAATAATGCTGCTATGAACATAGTTGAGGTAATACCTTTGGAGTGTGAATGTGCCTCTTTAGGGTATACACCCAGAAGTGGTATTGCTGGGTCCTTGGGGAGATTGATTATCAATTTTCTGAGAAACTGCCATATTGCATTCAAAAGGGCTGAACAAGCTTACACTCTCACCAACAATGGAGGAGTGTTCCCCTTGCTCTGCATCCTCTCCAACATAGGCTGTCATCTGTGCCTTTTATCTTAGCTACTCTAACAGGTGTTAGGTGCTATCTCAAAGTTGTTTTGATTTGCATTTCTCTGGTGGCTAAAGATGAACAGCACTTTTTCAGGTGCCTTTCAGCCATTCATAGTTCCTCTGCTGAGAATTCCCTTTTTAGATCTGTACCCCATTTTTTGATTGTGTTATTCAAGCTTTTGGGCTCTAGATTCTTGAGCTCTTTATATATATTAGAGATCAGTCCTCTATCACTTGTAGGGTTGGTGAAAATCTTTTCCCATTCTGTAGGCTGGCGTTTTGTCCTATTGACAGTGTCCTTGGCTTTGCAGAAGCTTCCCAGCTTCAGGAGATTCCCTCTTATTAATTGTTGGTCTTAGTGTCTGTGCCACTGGTGTTATATTTAGGAAGTGATCGCCTGTGCCAATTCGTAGAAGTGTATTTCCCACTTTCTTTTCTATCAAGTTCAAAGTGACTGGGTAAAGTTGAGGTCTTTGATCCACTTGAATTTGAGTTTTGTGCAGGGTGACAGGCTTGGATCTATTTGCATTTTTCTACATACTTCCATCCAGCTATGCCAAT
>PVIH01001885.1:162549-212499 GCA_004025045.1 Sigmodon hispidus
CACAAGTCTGTTTTTATGCCAGTACCAGGCTGTTTTTATTACTGTAGCTCTATAGTATAGCTTGAAGTCAGGGATGGTGATACCTCCTGAGGTTCTTTTGTTGAGTAAAATTGTTTTGGCAATCCTGGCTTTCCTGTTATTCCAAATGAAATTGAGTATTGTTCTTTCAAGGTCCAAAAAGTATTGTGTTGGGATTTTGTTGGGCAGTGCATTGAATCTGTAGATTTCCTTTGGTAGAATTGCCATTTTTACTATATTGATCCTACCAATCCAGGAACATGTGAGAGCTTTCCATTTTCTGATATCCTCTTCAATTTCTTTCTTTAGTGACTTAAAATTTTTGTCAAATACATCTGTTACTTCTTTGCTGAACTCCATTTTTTAATTGGGCTATTTAGGGTTTGGGGCTCTAGTTTCTTGAGTTCTCTATATATTTTAGGGATCAATCATCTGTCACTTGTAGGATTGGTGAAAATCTTTTCCCATTCTGTAGGCTGTCATTTTGTCTTATTGACTAGGTCCTTGACCTTGCAAAAGCTTCTCAGTTTCAGGAGGTCCCACATTTTGATTGTAGTTCTTAGTGTCTGTGCTACTGGTGTTATATTTAGGAAGTGATGACCTCTGTCAATGCACTGGAAGGTATTTCTCACTTTCTTTTCTATCAAGTTCAGTGTAGCTGTTCCCCGACATGCGGAACTTCAACACGGGAGACCACTTATGAGAGAGAATGAAAGGAAGGAAGACGAAAAGGAAGGCAGCAGGTCAAATGGGATTCTGATCAAGCTGCGATTTATTGTGATTCTAAACATGCTTATATAGTAGAATATGGGGAGGGGGCAATCTTCAAACACCTGCAGGAAGCTGGCCAGAAGAGCAGGATATTGGCAGGGTAAAAAGGTGACTGGTCTTGCTTCAGGGGAGAGTTGCTAGGTAACCTAACCATAGAATATTCTTGCTATTCTTTAGAGCTACCCTTAAGGGAGGACTGCTACGTAACCTAGCCACAGAATGTTCCTGTTATTCTATTCTTTAGAGTTACTTCTCTGTTACTGTGAAACAAACCAGAACATCTCTTTTACTTTGGGAGAAACATCTATTCTACCTGGGAGAAGATCTCTTTTACTTGGGAGAATGTCTATTCTACTTGGGAAAACATTGTGCTGGCTCAGTGTTTGGTTTCTAAGTCAGTTCCCATGGGAGCCTTTAGCTAGAGGCCTAGAGGCTCAAGCCAGGGTCTTGGTCCCTGACTTAGCTGGGTTTATGTTGAGGTCTTTGATCTACTTAGATTTGAGTTTTATGCAGGGTGACAAGCTTGGATCTGTTTGCATTTCTCTACAAACTACCATCCAGTTATGCTAGCACCATTTGTTGAAGATACTATCTTTTTTCCTTTAAATATTTTTGACCTCTTTGTCAAAAGTCAGGTGTTCATAGGTGTGTGGTTTATGTCAGGGTCTTCAATTTGATTCTATTGATCCACAAGTATGTTTTTATGTCAGTACCAGGCTGTTTTCAATACTGTAGCTCTATAGTATAGCTTGAAGTCTGGGATGGTAATGCCTCTTGAGTTTCTTTTGTTGAGCAAAATTGTTTTGGCAATCCTGGGTTTTCTCTTATTCCAACTGAAATTTAGTATTGTTCTTTCAAGGTGTATAAAACATTATGTTTAGATTTTGATGAGGATTGCACTGAATCTGTAGATTGCTTTTGGTAATACTGCCATTTTTACTATGTTGTTCTTACCTATCCAGGAGCATGGGAGATCTTTTCATTTTCTGATATTTGCTTCAATTTCATTCTTTAGTGATTTAATATTTTTGTCAAACAGATCTATTACTTCTTTGATTATAGTTACCCCAAGGTACTTAATACTATTTGTAGCTATTATAAAGGGTGATGTTTCCATCATTTAATTTTCAGTCCATTTATACTTGTGTATATCAGGGCTTCTGATTTTTTTGAGATAATTTTGTATCTTGCTACATTGCTGAAGGTGTTTATCAGCTGCAGGAGTTCTCTGGTAGAATTTTTTGGGTCACATAGGTATACAATCATATCATCTGCAAATAAAGATAGTTTCATTTCTTCTTTTCCAATTTGTATCCCCTTAATCTTCTTTTTATCTCTTATTATTTTGCCTAAAACTTTGAGAACTATATTGAATAGATAAGAGGAGAGGGGACAGCATTGTCTTGTTTCTGATTTTAGTGGGATTGTTTATTTTGTCAGAGGTCTTTTCAACATCTGTGGAGATATCATGTGTTTTTTGCTCTTCCATTTGCTTATATGATAGATGACATTTATTGTTGTTTATGTTGAACCATCTCTATATTTCTGGAGTAAAACCTGCTTGAATGTGGCTGATTACTTTTTTAATATGTTTTTGTATTGGTTAGCTGCATTTTGATGAGTATTTATGCTTCAATGTTCATGAGGAAGATTGGTCTGTAGTTCTCTTTCTTTGCTGCATCTCTGAGTGGCTTGGATATCAGGGTGATTGTGGCCTCATAACAAGAGTTTAGCATCATTTCTTCAGTTTCCACACTATGGAACAAGTTGTTGTGTATTGGTAGTTTTTCTTTGAATGTCTGGTAGAATTCTGCACTTAAATCATCTGGACCTGGGCTTTTTTTATTTTGGAGAATTTTAATAACAGCCTCAGTTTCCCTTGGTGCTATATATCTGTTTAGGTTTTTAATCTATTCTTGATTTAATTTTGGTAATTGGCAATTGTCCAGAAAGCTGTCCATTTCTTTTATGTTTTCCATTTTAGTAAAGTATAGATTTTCAAAGTATGACCTGATAATTCTCTGAAATTCCTGGGGATGGGTTATTGTCCCCCTTTTCATTTCTGATTCTGTTCATTTGAATTCTCTCTCTCTCTCTCTCTCTCTCTCTCTCTCTCTCTCTCTCTCCCTTTTGGTTATTTTGGATACCTGTTTGTGTACCTTGTTTACTTTCTCAAAGAATCAACTTTTTGGTTCATTGATTTTTTTTTTTTTTTTTGCATTTTTCTCTTTGTTTCTATTGTAGTGACTTCAGGCCTAAGTTTGATTATTTCATGCTGCCTTCTACATGAGTTTTCTTCTAATTATTCTAAACCCTTCAGCTGAGTTGTTAGGTCTCTTGTGTGAGCTTTCTCTTGGTTTTTTAATGTAGGCCTCTAGTGCTATGCATTTTCCTCTTGAAACTGATTTCGTTGTGTCCCCTAAGTTTGGGTATGTTGTGGATATATTTTCATTAAATTCTAGAAAGTCTTTAATTTCTTTCTTAACTTCTTCCCTGACCCAGATGTGGTTCAATGGAGAGATGTTCAGTTTCCATGAGTTTGTAAGCTTTCTGTAATTTTTGTTGTTGTTGAATTCTAACTTTAGGCCATGGTGGTCTGATATGATACAAGGGGTTATTCCATTTTTCTTTATCTATTGATATTTACCTTATGACCAAGTATGTGGTCAATTTTAGAGAATGTTCTATGGGGAGCTGAGAAAAATACATATTTCTTTGTGTTCAAATGAAAGCTTCTGTAAATATTTATTAAGTCCATTTACATCATAACATCTGTTAGACCCCTTATTTCTTTGTTGAATCTTTGTCTGGTTGACCTATCCAATTGTGAAAGTGGGGTATTGAAGTCTCCCACTATTACAGTATGATGTTTGATGTGGAATTTAAATTTTGTAGTGTTTCTTTTACATATGAAATTACCCTTATATTATGAGCATAAATATTCAGAATTGAAATCTCATCTTGATTGATTTTTTCTGAGACTAATAAATAATATCCTTGCTGGTCATTTTTGATTGATTTTAGTTTGAAGTCTACTTTGTTAGATATTAGGATAGCAACACCAGCTTGTTTCTTGGTGTCATTTGATTGAAAAGTCTTTTCACCCCTTTACTCTGGGCCTGTGTTTGTGTTTGGTGTTGAGGTTTGTCCTTGTATGCAGCACAAGGTTCGCTTTTGTGTTTGTATCCATCATGTTAGAATGTATTGTTTTATAGGTGAATTAAGTCTATTGATACTAAGGGATATTAATGACCACTGATTGTTACTTTCTGGGTTTTTTTGTGATAGATTGTGTGTATTTCCTTTCTTAGAGTTTTTCTTCTGTGAGATTATCAATTGTTTGTGGTTTCATGGGTGTATCTGGGTTCCTTAGGTTGGAGTTTTCCCTCAAGTGCTTTCTGTAGTACTGGATTTGTGGATAGGTATTGTTTCAACTTGTCTTTATAGTGAAATATCTTGCTTACTCCATCTACAGTGATTAAATCTTTGCTGGGTATAGTAGTCTGGGTTGACAGCCATGTTCTTTTCAGGTCTGTATAACTTCTGAACAAGATCTTCTTGCTTTCATTGTTTCCATTAAATAGTGTGGCTTTATTCTGATGAGTCTGGATTTATAGGAAAGTGGCCCCTTTTCTTTGCAGCTCTTAATTTTTTTTTGTTCTCTATGTTTTCTGGCTTGATTATTATATGGCAAGCACACTTTTTGGGGGGATCTATTCTATTTGGTGTTCTGCAAGTTTCTTCTATCTGTATAGGCATTTCCTTCTTTAGATTGGGAAGGTTTTCATCTATGATTTTATTGGATACATTATCTGTGCCTTTGAGCTGGGATTCTCCTTCTTCTATTGCTATTATTTTCAGGTTTGGTCTTTTAATGGTGTCCCAAATTTCCCTAATGTTTTGTGTTATGACTTTGGTTTTGGTGTTTTCTTTGAGTGATTTATATATTCCCACTGTTGAGTCTTCTACTTTAGAGATTGTCTCTTCCATCTGTTAGATTCTGTTGCTTCTGCTTGTGTCTGTAGTTCCAGATCATTTCTTCAGATTCTCTATTTTATCCTTTGCTTTGTTTTTTGCCTTCTTTATTTTTTCTAATTCAATTTTGAGTTTCTGGAATGATTCTTTCATTTGTTGGATTTCTCTTTTTTGGTTTTCTTTATTTTCTTTCAAGGATTTTTTCTTCTCTCCCACTTTTTTTATTTGTTCTCTCTTCTATTTTTTAAAGAACTTTTTCATATCCTCTTTTAAGACTTCTATAATCTTCATAAAGGTGTTGGTTTTATTGTTTCTTTCTGTTTCTTTTTCATTGTTCTGTTGAGGTCTTGGTGTTGTAGAGCCATCAGCTTCTTGTGGTGGTGCCTTTTTGTTCTTTATATTGTTAGATGTATTCTTGCACTGACGTCTGCCCATTGCTTTCTTGGTTCTCTCTTAGGTCTCAGTGGAATCTTAGTCTGTTGTAGCTACAGTGGTTGTGTGTCTCCTGTCTGCTCTGAACATGGAGTATCCACTATTTCTTGCTCTGGTCAAGTCTTGAGATCCTTGCTGTCTGAAGTTGCCTGACTCCCACTCTTCCTTAGACACTACAGGGTCATGAGGTTCTGAGACAATCAGTACACATCCTGCCTTGAAGGCAAGGCCGGAGTGTCTCTGATGTGACTCCTGGGATTGCTGAGGAAGAGTTCCCTCAGCCATGCTCCAGGGCAGGCCTTACCAGGAGTCAAATCACATGACTGTGCCTCTGGCTTCTGTGATGGGGTCCCTGGGGCCAGGGGCTAGAACTTGCTCACCTTCCACTCTGAGCTGAACCTAGGGTCTTCACTGTCTGAATTTGCCTGACTCCCACTGTACCTGAGACAACAGGAGTCATGCTGGCAAAGGAGCCACTGTGGCACTGGATACTTTCCCCTGCACTGCAGGCCTCTCTCCCTCTCTGGCAGGCAGGCAGCCAGCACAGGCCCTGTGGTGGCGATGGCAGCACAGAGGATGCCACAGCCACAGAATGGCCTCTGTTGCAGGATGAGCTGCACTGTGTTGGAATCTTTAATAGACATTTTATAGTTCAGTGGAAACTTGGAGTAAGTAGTTACAAAGATAAACAATAAGCCATAATAAACAATAATTTTTATATTCATGAAGATCAATTTTTGTTAGAATTGCAACCATAGTATGCATTTAATCCACCATGTTAAATGGTTACAATGAATATAGTTGGTGCTTGTTTTCAGAGTATTATTTCAAAGACATTTCTATTATGTACCCATAATACAATTACTTTTAATTTAAAGAAGTGTCTAAATGTTCCATTGCAAAATCAAAGAAATTGATGTAGGGCAGAAATGAAGGAAATAGTGAAAATGCCAATAAGTAAGTCTAATAAAAAGATACTAATAATATCAAGTTCATATTAAAATAGAAAGTAAAAATAAAACATGATTCAAAATGGGATATCTTTTCCATTTTTTTTATGTAAAAATTTTTGTTTCTGTATTTACCACTGCTCCCGCTTTCTTCCTTCCTCCTAGTCCCTCCCTGTCCTCCTTCACCCTACCCCCACAATATCCCCATCTATTCTCCAAGGAGGAAAGAATCCCAAGGTGTGTCTTAGGACTGGAATTTTCCAGTTGAGGAAGGTTGGAGTCTCTCATCCGAGTATCAAGGCTGAGATAGGTATTTCTATGTAGGAAATGTGCTCTGAGATGTCAGTTCATGCACAAAGAATAAGTATACTCTGATCCTACTGCAAGAGGCTCCACAGACTGCCCATTCCATTTGACAGTCTTTATCTTTGGAGGGTTTAGATTTTTATTTATTTATTTATTTATTTATTTTAAATGAAGTTTCCTTAGCAATTATTTTACAGTCAGTGAGTACCCAACAGCTCAGGTCATATGTCTCTGTGGGTATCCATCTCAAGATCCTGATCTCTTTGCTCATATGCTCTCTTCCCTTTCTCTCTTCAGCTCGGACTAAGGACTCAACCTGGTGCTTAGCTATGGATCTCAGCTTTTGCCTATTTCCATTGCTGGATGGAGGTTCTATAATGACAATTAGGGTGGTCATTCATTTGATAATAGGGGAAGTCATTTTTAGACACTCTCTCTACTATTGCCTGGAGTCCTAGCCAGGAACATCATATGGGTTCTTCGAGATTTTCTTAGCACCTGCTTTCTTTCTAACCCCACAGTGACTCCTTCTATCAAGATATCCAAAATAGGATAATCCTTTAAAGAAAAGAAGATTAGATATTTTCTGTAAAGAATATGGATGGAGTAGAAATGAAGCAGGCATTTGTACTCTTTTTTTTATTAATTTGTTATTTTAATCATTTTACATACCAACCACCATCCTCCTCCCTCTTATCCTCCCACTCTCTCCTCTTCCAACCCACCCCCTATCCACTCCTCATAAAGTGTAAGGCCTTTTATGGGGTGTCAACAAGGCCTGGCACTTTCAGTTGAGGTGGAACTAAACAACCCCTCCCCCTAGGATCAAGGGCATCCCATCATACTGAATAGGCTACAAAAAGCCAGCTCATGCACAAGGGATAGACTTTGGTCCCACTTCCAGGGTCCAAACAGACCAGGATACAGAGCTGTCACTTACTTGCAAAGGTCTTATGAAGGCTCCCCAGATGCTGGTGTAGTAACCATGAGCTCCCACAAATTAGAATCATCCATCTCTGTTGGTTTTCCCCTCATAATCTTGCCCTCCCTTCATTCTACAATCCTTCTTCTAGCTCATCTGGTCCAGCTTAGCCTGGTTATTGGGTGTGGTCTCTGCACCTGCTTCCATCAGTTACTGGATGAAGGCTCTATGGTGACAATTAGGGTGGTCACCAATCTGATTGAAGAGGAAGGCCATTTCAGAAACCCTCTCCACTATTGGTAGGAGTCTTAGCTGGGGCCATCTTTGTGGATTTCTGGGAATTTCCCTAGTATCAGGTTTCTCTCTAGCCCCTTAATGGCTCCTTTTAGCTAGATAGCTCTAACAATACTTTACCCACTGGATACTTCTGCCAACACAACCATCTTATTCCTTCATGTTCTTATCCCCCATACCCTCCCTTTACTCAAACTCCTAACCTGGAAACAAAGTAGATGCCTCTCAACTAAAGAATGGATAAAGAACATGTTGTACACTTAAACAATGGAGTATTACTCAGCTGTTAAAAAAACTTAATTTTGCATACAAATGGATGGAATTAAAAAAAATCATCTGGAGTGAGGTAACCCAGAAAGACAAACACTGTGCATACTCACTCTTAAATGAATACTATATGTAAAGCAAAGGATAACCAGACCACAATCCACAGCTTCAGAAAAGCTAGGCAATAAGGAAGATCCTAAGAAGATTGCATTGGGAAGGAGAAAGTTATGAGATATTTAAAACTATGTATGTGGAGCATAGTTTTACTGCAATTTGATATGTCATGCTTTGTTGATACTCATGAGAAACCTGTCCTTTCCTAGACACAAAAGGTGAAAGTATAGTTGGGGGGGGCAGAGGGAAAAAGGACAGAGAGGAGAGGAGAAAGGGAAAACTGTGGCCAGCATGAAAACTAAATAAAAAATTATTTTTAAAAATTATGTATATGTTTTTCTTTTTCTAAATTTTTTATTTTATTATTATGAACAAAGAAATCACACTTTCTATCCTTGTATATCCTTATTCTAGATGCCTTCCCCCTCCCACCACATCAGGTCATTCTCTCTTCTCCACAACTCACCCCCACCCCCGACAGGTCCCTCTGTCCCAAGAAATCAGTAGCCATTCTATATACTAAAGATAGAAGGGCTTAAAAAGAAATAAGAGAAATATTACCCTTCATAACAGCTGCAAATAGTATTAAATACCTTGGAGTAATTATAACCAAAGAAGTAACAGATCTATTTGACAAAAATTTTAAATCACTAAAGAAAGAAATTGAAGAGGATATCAGAAAATGGAAAGCTCTCCCATGTTCCTGGATTGGTAGGATCAACATAGTAAAAATGGCAATTCTACCAAAGTCAATCTACAGATTCAATGCACTGCCCATCAAAATCCCAACACAATATTTTTTGGATCTTGAAAGACCAATACTCAATTTCGTTTGAAATAACAGGAAAGCCAGGATTGCCAAAACAATTTTGCTCAACAAAAGAACCTCAGGAGGCATCACCATCATTGACTTCAAGTTATACTATAGAGCTACAGTAATATATGTATGTTTTTCACCAATAATTTTAAAATTAAGTTGACCTAAATTCCACCATTTTTAGAAATGCATAGAAAAATTCTTCTACCACATAATTTGTTGAAATCTGTGATATTGCATACTCAGGCCATCAATAAATATAATTTCATGCTGTAGAAACAGACTCAACAGACAATAACACTTCTAAAAACAAAAGGTATACAAAAAGTATAAAATCATTATTTTATACTGCTTGTGTGTTTTGCCTTAGAATCCCATACAACATCTTATGACCAAATAGCCAATATCCCAAATATTGAGTTATTATTAAAAAGAAAAAATAATGTACTAGATAGAGAACAGGTGAGTTGTGCTAAGAGAGAAGTGACACCTGTGAATTCTAACATAATTCATCTTCCAGAAGTAGTCATAAATGTGAAGGCATGAAAAATAAAGCTTCTATGTGCAGAAAGCTCAAAGTACACAAGAGTTGAACAAAAAGAGACAAATACAATTACATAAGTTTTTATAATCAAAATTTTATGTGTTTACATTTTAGGAAAGACTTAAACTTGTGCAATCCCCTGCTCCCTATTATTTTGCCATATTTTAAATTCTGGTCAGTATCATTTCCAGTGACTTAAAAAACACTTAGGAAAAACTGTCAAGAATGCAAAATTAAAATGGTTCTTTTTCAGAAGAATGCTTTTTTCCATGACAATTCTTTGCTTATTGATTCTTTTACATCTTTGTTCCTGAGGCTGTAAATCATGGGGTTCAACATGGGAATGACTGTGGTATAGAACACTGCAACCATCTTGCCTTGCTCCACAGATTCTGTGGATGTGGGCCTGAGATACATGAAAAAGAGAGTTGCATAGAATATAATAACAGCTGTCAGGTGGGATCCACAGGTGGAGAAAGCTTTGTGCTTACCTTCTGTCGAGCTGATCCTCAGAATAGCAGGAAAAATATAGAGATAGGAAGTAAGAATGATGATCAGGGAGAGGGAGAGGTTGAATCCAGCCACAACGAACATGGAGGTTTCTTTGTGGTAAGTGTCAGAGCAAGCCAATTTAATCAGTGGCGGATCAGCACAGTAGAAGTGATTGATTCTATTGTGGCCACAGAAAGCCAGGTTGTAAGTCCACATGGTCTCCATCAGACCAGTGAGTGCCCCATACACGTATGGCACTGTGATAAGAGATGTGCATACATTCCGGGACATCTTGCTACCATAAAGTAGAGGGTTGCAAATGGCCATGTACCGATCAAAGGCCATCAGTGCCAGGATGTAGATCTCAACATGAACCAAAGCAATGAAGAGGTAACACTGTACCAAGCATGCAGAATAGGAAATAGTTTTCTTCTCTGAAAGGAAAATCTGGAGCATCTTTGGCGTCACATTGGAGGAGAAGCACATATCCACAAAGGATAAGTGACTCAGGAAAAAGTACATGGGAGTGTGAAGTTTGGCATTGGCCTGGATGAGCACAATCATGCCCAGGTTTCCTGCCACTGTGACTATATATACCACCAAAAACACCACAAAAAAGAGGATCTGAAGCTCCACACGGCTAGTAAGTCCCATGAGGATGAACTCTGTCACAGAGGTGAAGTTTCTCTTCATAATGGCTTGCAAGGAGAAATGGAAACTTTATGCCATAAAGGCGCAACATTCACATGGTTTATACTTCTGCGCTGACCCACCACTGACTAAATAGGCTTGTTCTGACACTGCAAAGAAATTTTCATGTTTGGTGTGGCTGGATTTAACCTCTCCCTTTCCCTGCTCATCAGTCGCATTTCCTACCTGTATATTTTTCCTGCTGTCTTGAAGATCAGCTCCACAGAAAATTTTCATTTTACTTTTGCATTTTTTCTTCTTTTTTACTCTCATTCTTTTTTCCTACCTCAGCAGACTCCAAAATGTTTTAAACACACACTGGATACTTAGTCTTAATCTATTTGATAACCTTTTTCTTTTCTTTTTTTTTTTTTTTTTGCATTTTTCTCTTGAGCTATAAAAATTCTTAGGCTAAATTAGAATTCTTAAAAATTTCATTCCTGTACATTATATTTTAGTTTTAATTTTCTAGATAATTTTACTCAAACTAGGAATGATGATAAGACATTGTCTGATAGCATTGACTACACATGTAAAGTTTTATACTGAGAGTATGAAGGTTCCAAATAATAACTTAAAATCATTTAAATCTTTAGAAAGTATTAAAGGTCAATATGTTACATTTTCTAATTAGAGAAAAATCCTTTAAAATTAACAATTAGATATAAATCCTAAATTAATGGTTTTGCAAATTTTATCGTTTTCTAGTTAACACAGTATAAACATTATATAGGCTAATTATTCAAATATCATACCTGGATTGAAATATAAAAGGGTCTTATTTTAGGAAGACCATTGAGAAATGAGATAGTTATCTAGCTATCACTCAAATCACAGGCTGAGATTTCAGAGTGTGAGCTAAAGATTCAATTTCACCCCACAATCATACATATTGACTCTTTCTTTCTTTCTTTTTTTCTTTCTTTTTTTCTATTTAGAGTTTATTGGGAATCTGGATATCCAGGAAAGGGGAGGGGGAGGGAGAAGGTGAGAGAGAGAGAGAGAGAGAGAGAGAGAGAGAGAGAGAGAGAGAGAGAAGAGGAGGAGGAGAAGGAAGAAAGGGGGCACATATTGCTTCTTAAAGTAAGAGCTGATCTTAAAGAATAACTCTTGAAGAAAGAAAGAAAGAAAGGAAGGAAGGAAGGAAGAAAGAAAGAAAGAAAGGAAGGAAGGAAGGAAGGAAGGAAGAAAGAAAGAAAGAAAGAAAGAAAGAAAGAAAGAAAAAAGACAATTATCTATTTTTATTTATTCTCTGTCTGGATTTGATGCTGAGATCTGACTAAAAGGATAAAACTAAGTGTGCAATTTTAACCCATTCCTCTGTGACACAGACCAAGGTATTTTCTCAAATTTCTCTGGCTTTGGATGAGGCATGGTCCTGATTAATCCTCTACTACAAGGCCTAGGGAAATTGACTCTTCAGAGAGCAGAGAGGGCAGGCACAAGCGAGTCAGATAAACTACATTAATGGCAGATTGGAACTAACATGGAATATAATATAAAGGAGAAATAATTTTCAAATTTTTTCTACTGGTTATTTTCCTTTGCTTTAGCAGTAATTATTCTTTCTATGCAACTAGTATGAGCACTGTAGGACCAAAGCTCATTATGCCAATATATATATATGACTGTAAATAAAATAAATCAATATTAAATAATTATTATTATTTTTTTAGTTTCTTTACATTTTCTTTTTTCTGAAGACATATATCACTAAGAACAACGTATTAAGTTTAGTTTCGAGTATTTGTTTTTCTAGAAGTTTCACACACCAATAAACATGTTGCTTCCCCCCTGCCCTGCTTCAGGACAACTTCCTTATAATTTTCCATTCTCTGTGAAGATTGTTATCATAACCAGATTGCATTCATTACAAACAGGTACTAAATTTGAACAGCAGTTTAACTGGATTCCATCTCACTAGCAAAGCTAAGTGGCTGTGTATTATAAGCAAGTTGTGTTTCTGGGATTGTGTTTGAAGGATGTGTTACCTAGACCTGCTGTTGCCCAGGTTTCCTCTTTTTTTGCATTTTTAAAAATATTTTTATTTTGCAATAATTTTAGATATGCAGATATATATGTTCTACCTGGATGACTGTAATGTTAATACTTATGTAGCCATAGTACATTTATCAAAACTAAATTATTGATATATAACAGTGTTAACTGAATTGTAAAATCATCATTTCAATTTCATCAGCATTTTCCATTACCTTTCTACCTTTCTTCTTAGGAATGCCATCAAGAATATCTACCGTATCACACTCAAGATTTTTTTTTTTTTTTTAGAGGTCAACAAAGATTCTTTACTAATTCATTGCAAATACATCTCTTAAGGATAGTTTCTGGAAAAAAAGCTCTGTGTTGATTATTGTAGATACTGGCCCATATCAGCTATGTCACTACTTCCAGAACATTTATATATTTTTTTCTCTTTTTCTTTTCTAGCTTCAGAGCTCTGGCTTTAGGGTTTGGTCTGTTCCCTGTGGGTCCTGTGGCTGGGCACAAAGTTCCATATCTTTTTTGAGCCCATTTCCTCATCTATGACATGAAGTTGTTAGTATTTTCTTTTTTATTATTATGAATAAAGAAATCACATTTTCTGTCTCTGTATATCCTTAGTTAAGGTCCCTTCTCTCTCCCGCCAGATCAGGTCATACTCTCTTCTCCACATCTCCCCATCCCCCCACACACACCGGGCAGTCGGTCCCAAGTTCCCAATGTCTCAGTATTGCTTAGTTCACTCCCCACTCCTGGCAAATCCAGTTTTCTCCCCCAACATCAAACTGAGTCAGGTGTTCCTCTTGGGAGAGTGGGATCCAAGGAGTCAGTCCAAGGTGAAATAATTACTTTTGTTTTTATTTATTTAATCCCTCAAAGATTTTATCTAAAAATATGGTATAAAGTGTCCTAATGATAATAGTAATAGAGAAGGAGTATTTGGCCCATCTCTCTGTCTTTTCTCTCCTCTTTTTCCTCCTGTGTGTCCTCTCTCTCTCCCCTCCCTTCTATGTCTCTTGGAACCACACAGTAGAAGGTGGGTTACCATTTAGAGACCAATTTCATTTTACTTTATACAAACATTGGTAGGTAGGTAAAAATAATCAGTGTTATTTTTTAATACATACTCTTTCTGTTATTAAAATAGTTTCATGATAGAAAATAAGAAACAATAAACATGTTTCTTATCTCTACCATCTTTTTCTCTGAAATGACCTCTGCAGCCTGCTATACTCATTTTCACAGAATTCTGAGTTATTCATCTATTCCTACATTCTAATCTCACCTCCAGGCACATTTTTTGTTTGTGTATGTTGAGATGTTTTGGCAAACTGAGAGATGTCTACATATTAAGAACCATCATTTTATGATACAATGTTTTTCTTGCTCTCTTTGCCAATTATTCTGAAAATTTACCTGGACAATATAATATATATATGTACATTATATATATATGTACATAACATAACATGGGTAAATATACATGTACCCACATGTGTAAACATACATTGTACAGGTTTAAATTATTTCACTTTGTGTACATATATGTTCACAAAGTTTGGAAAGCAGAGTGATTTACAATTTGTTTTGAGACTTTTTAAAGCTTTTATTTGATTAAGAATTTTTTTATTCATTTTACATACCAACTATAAATCCTTCTCTATTATGTCACCTCCATAGCCCCCAACTTCCCCCTCTCTTGAACCTTCATCATTTCCTCTGAAAAGGTAAGGCTTCCCATGGGGAGTCAGCAAAGCCTGGTACATTCAGTTGAGGCAGGTCCAAGACCTTCGCACCTGCATCAAGGCTGTTCAAGGTGTCCCTCCATAGGTAATGAGCTCCAAAACCCCAGATCATGTACAGGGATAGATCCTTATCCCATTGCCAGTGGCCCCTCAAACAGACCAAGCTAGACAACTGTTTCCCTTATGCAGAGGGTCTAGGTCACACCCATGAAGCCTCCACAGTTGTCAGTCTAAAGTTTGTGAATTCCCATTAGCTTGGTTTGGTTGTCTCTATAGATTTTTCCCATCATGATCTTAACACCTTCCCCCTTGCTCAAATATTCTCACTCCCCTCTCTTCAACTGGATTCCTGGATCTCAGCCTGGTTCTTGCCTGTGGATTTCTGCATCTGATTTCATTAGTTGCTATATAAAGGCTCTAAGATGATACAGTATTCATCAAGCTAATTACCAGAGTAGGGAAGCTCAGATACCCTCTCAACTATTGTTAGTAGAGTAAGCTGGGGTCATCCTTGTGGATTCTTGGGGAACTTCCCTAGCATCCAGTTTATCTCTAATGCCATGATGTTTCCCTCTATTAGGTTACCTCTTTTATTGCTCTCTCACTCTATCTTTGTTCCAGTTCAACTATTATATTCCCTTATAATATCATACCCATCCCCTCCCCTCTATTGCTCTCTACTTAACCCCAGTTTACTCAGAATAATGTATCTATTTCCTCTTCCAAGCTACCCAGATCTTTAAACATCATTCTATTCTAAACATGTGCAGCAGTCACAGTGCTACAAATATTTTACCCAAATCACATGTGTGCTATATAGTATCATAATTGTTGTTGACAAAATTTTAAGAACCTAATTTCCTTGTCTTTTAATATTGTTGGAGCATTTTAATAGTTTGTGAAGATTTGTCAATATGTAAAGTACAAAAAAACCCTTTCAGAGATTTTTAAATTCTTCCTCTCTCTCTAGAAATAGATAGATATAAATTTTATTTCAGCATTTATTTATTTAGAGATAATTTTTCTATATAATGCAGGCTGATTTTGAATTTACAATCTTCTCCTTGGAATGTTAGTATTTGCTTAATATTTGTAATACACAGTCACAAGTCTTGAGTTCTGATATGCTACATACACATAGGCAAGTGGAAATAAATATGATTATACAGTAGTTATTCTGCCATACATTACTTCTATAAGTAAATGCTTGCATTCCATTAAAAACAAGATAATAGCAACAATTCATAAAATAGCACTTTACCTATTTTCTGACAACTTACCTGTAAATAGCTCTGGAACTAGGAAAAACTAATGGATCTTCAAGATTAATCACTGAGGAGGGTGTCTGCTTATATTTATGAGGTATATAATCCTTACAACATTAAAAACAGGAAAAAATGAAGTCATCAGTCTCTCTAATTACAAGTCCCAGCAGACAGCTCAGGTAGTTTTAATTTGGGGGTTAGGAAAAATTAAATCCTTTCTTCAGGGACTTCATCTGTATTGGTAAGGACGTTGTGATGTCTGTCCTGCCTAAGTTGTCAGTGTATAATCCAACAGCCAGCACTAGTTCAGGGAATACATGTTACTTTAAAAATTAGCATTGTGAGACAATTTTATCTTATAGTTTTGTGTGTGTCTTCTATACTGCTAAGTGTTTAGAAAGATGACAGAACTAGTGGAAGAAAGGAGAAATTTGAAACAAATTCAATTCATTGAAGAAACTTTTAATTTATTGTTTTTCTAAAGTATACTATATATTTAATAGCCATTAAATTTAACAGAAACTATTATTAATATATATGTCAGCTAAACATTTTAATTTTATAATTATCATATTTAACACCTTTTCAAGATCAATATTAATGGGAACTCATTAAGAATCTTATATTCATCTTCATTTATATGAAGGAACTATGCTATAGAAAAACAATCATTTTTTTCTATGCAAAAGCTGTTAGGTGTGCCAGCTGAAAAAAGAAAGAATATAGGACTCTGTTAGTTCATTACATTTCAGAAGTAAATATCCAGTAAAATGAACATAAAAAACATTATACATTTACCTACAGATAAAACAAGCAAACCAACGTTTTTGCCTCACTGAGTATTTTTGCCCCACTGAGTATTTTCTAAGACAATGGTTCTCATGGTCATGAGAACCTGTTGGTCATGACCCACTTGGGGGTTTAGTAACCCTTTCCCAGAGACATCTATGACCATTTGCATGTCAGATATTTATATTGCAATTCACGATAATAGCAAAATCACACTTATAAAATAGCAACAAAATGATTTTATGGTGGGGGGTCACTGCAACATGAAGGACTGAATTAAAAGGTTATAGCATCAGGAAGATTGAGAAACACTGTTTTTACCTATTCTCACAGTTATATATCCCTACTAAGTTCCAGTTCAAAGCCATGCAGATTTCTATATCCATTAATGTATGAAACTATTAAACGTAAGTTATTAGGATTTTGTTGGAACCTTAGTAGAAGTAGAGAAGTAGAGATTTTGGAAAAGAATAAAAATGACCTTAGAAACAGGACTTCATATGCTGGATGAATGATGCTTGACAGCCACAGTCACTGCTGCTGCCCTTCTTGGGAGCAAAATTATTTGTCTTTACAGAATTCCTTAGCTTCAGTCATATCTGAAGAAAATTACTATTTTATTAAATATATATCATATCATCACATATCCCCTTTTGCATCCAAATAAAAAAGGTTATAATTAATATAAAAAACCTATAAGCAGTAGGTGAAATAACTATATACAATATATATACAAGCAATAATTACATCAAAAATGTACAATTGATTAACAATTGACAAATTCAAGGAAAATATTCTATTATTTATCCTAGTTTGGTGAGTCCAAAGGATTGTATCTAATTCACTTTCTATCCAACTTATATTACCAACTGAGAACTGTTTTTTGATGTCGCTGAAACTTATCCACTTTACACCTCTTAGTGAGTATACTATACTCCAAGACATCCCACAAACCCCTTGATTTTAGGAGCAATGAATGCCTTATAAAGATAAAGATACTTAGTAAATATTGACTATCTTTGCTTAGACAACAGAAAAGAAAAGTCACCAGAAGTACATGAAAGTTTTTTTTTAGCATAAAAATACTTACAAAAGAAGGAAGATGTTTCATTCAAAAATAATAAACCATTGCACCCATGAAAGAGAATAGCAGTGGATAATAATTAAATTGTGGAACAAATATCAAATATTTGGTATACCCTGAAAAACACAGATTAATAAAGAAGAAATGAGGAAATGTTTGAAAGACATGGCTCAAGAAATGTAAAATGTCATTGGTTAACTATGAAAACAAAAACTGTTCATAACGACACAAGGTACCCATAATGCTTTGTGGAAACCCCTCTTTGTCTGACTCAAGACTTAATATATTGAACCTAGAGAAGTGGTTCACCCATAACATAACATTTTAGTCTTAAACAGGACCTCAGCTAAGTTCTCAGCAACTCCATTGTGACTAACAACCAATTGTTTCTCCAGATACAGATCTAATCTAATCTTCTAGCCTGTACTGTCATTGCAAGTGCATGTTACTATGTGTATGTGAATGTGTGTATCTATAAACACCTCTCTACAAGAGAGAGAAAAGGAAGAAAACAATTGCAATTAAATTACAATTTCAAAAAAAAATATCTCTGGGTCTGAAAAGATGGTACAGCAGTTAAGAGACCTAGCTGATGCTACCCTTCCAAATGATGCAGTTTGATTCCTAGCACCCAGCTTCTTCCAACTGTGATTTGATATCCTCTTCTGATTTCTAAGTGTATCAAGCATACATGTGATACACACACAGAGAAAATCTCTCTCTCTCTCTCTCTCTCTCTCTCTCTCTCTCTCTCTCTCTCACACACACACACACACACACACACACACACACAAATACACACACATACACACATAGGAAAAATATGCACATATATAAAATAAACATAAACTTTTAAATAAATAAGTTAACATAAAATGAAAACTTTGTGATTCTCCTTTGACAGAGAAGTGCTTTTGCTGAAAGTGATTCTTTTGTTATATTGTTTCTCTACTTGGTTGATTTGGATGCTTTGTTTTATTTTATTGGTTTTGACATTGATTCTTACAAGCAGAAAGAAGCAAATGAATGTCGATGTAAAACTGAAGGTGACAAGAGTTACCAGCACAACTCCTGACAGTCATGTAAAATACTATAATGGAACTGCTGCACAATGATAGCTCTGCTCTTCAATAGGATTTTGGCAACTTTGTGCCTATGTTTAGAAATATAATTGCACATTTGTTTGTAGCTATATATACTCTTTTTCTACAAGCTTTTAAAACTACTAATAGTCAATCTGGAATTAGGAATGAAAGATGAAAATGGAGGACAGAAATGGTTCACTCATTACTTTGGACATTTATATTAAGATTGCATGTATCACTGTATCAGATGTATAATTTTAATAATTGAAAAGTAATATATAAAGACAGGAATGTAAAAATTCAAAACAAGAGAATAAAACTTTCCACATTTCTAAATGTATGTACTTTTACATAGTATGTAAACAGTGTATTTTGAACCTATGCATTATATATTTTGTCATAAGTATATATATATTTATCTTGTATATAAGATTGAATTTGTACCACAAAGTTAGATATCATTTTTGTAAACAGAACTTTTTATTTGATTTATAAAGGTAAAATGATTTTACTTTGAAAGAACATTTCTTTTGACCAGCTTCCAAAAGGCGTGTTTTACATCCTTATTCCTCAGACTATAAATGATGGGGTTCAACATTGGGCTTACAAAAGTGTAGAACACAGCAATGATTTTGGATTGTTCAACTGACTTGTCTGTAGGAGGTCTAACATACATGCAGAACAAAGTCCCATAAAACACAGTCACTGCCACCAGATGAGACCCACAGGTGGAAAAGGCTTTGCGCCTACCTTCAGCAGACCGCATCCTCAGGATGGCAATGAGAATGAACAGGTAGGAAATGAGGATTATGAGCAGGGAATTGGAGAGGTTAAATCCTGCTACCACAAACATAGATGTTTCCTTAATGAAAGTGTCAGAGCAGGAGAGTCTGATGAGAGGCGGATCAGCACAGTAGAAGTGGTTGATAATATTGGAGCCACAGAAGGTCAATCGATATGTCCACATGGTTTCCATCAGACCACTAAGAAAGCCATAGATATAAGGACCAGCAATCAGACGCACACACACCCCTTTGGACATCTTGCTGCTGTAAAGCAAAGGGTTACAGATGGCCATGAACCTGTCATAGGCCATCACAGCAAGCATATAATATTCAGTAATAACCATAGAAATGAAAAAATAACACTGAACTAAGCAAGCAGCATAAGAAATGGTTTTCTTCTCTGATAAAAAGTTCACCAGCATCTTAGGAGTCACATTGGTAGAATAACACAAATCCAGGCAGGACAAGCTGGCAAGAAAGTAGTACATAGGAGTATGCAGGCGTGAGTCTACCCTGATCAACACCATCATGCCAAGATTTCCTCCAACAGTGATCAAGTAGATCACTAGGAAGAGCACAAAAAGGACAGGCTGTAGCTCTGGACGATCTGTTAATCCCAAGAGAACAAATTCAGTCACCATGGAGTAATTGCCTCTGATCATTTTCTTAGGTGCCAGCATGTTCACTTAGATGAATTAAAGAAGGGTGAATGAGATGCTTGTTAGATATTTTCTCTTTTTTCCTATCTCCCTCTTATTATTCACCCTCACACAGAGGTCTGAAAATGTCAGTAATAGTACACTGGATTTCACATCCTTAAAAAATAGAAACTTTGGGGTGTGTGTGTGTGTGTGTGTGTGTGTGTGTGTGTGTGTGTGTGTCTGTACTTGCACTGCCAAGTACATGAATGGCATATGCACACTACAGTGTGGATGTGGATGTCAGGAAAAGCTTGAGTGTTGGTCCTTTCCTCTCACCTTGTTTGGGGCAAGATTTTAACACCTCTTCTTATTAAATGACTATATCATTATGGGAACACTGAGATTACTGATGCATGTTACTATAGCCGACTTGAATGGATTATAGAGAACACATATCCCCATGTACATAATTATGGTAAAAGCAGATGCTTTAAACACTGGGTTATCTTCCCAGCCAGGACTCATTATTAAGAAGACCACACATAGCCCCAATTAGCTAACAGGTTAAGTTCATTCTAACCCTGACAGGATCATGTGTTACCAAATTTCTATAGAATGAAAAAGAGAATCATAATGCAGTAATAGTCCAAATTGGGATGTTTTCAAATCCATATTATTGTGTGTTGTGAAACATCATAGCTCAGTGGTATTTGAGCTAGTAGACATTGGTGTTTAAAAATAAAGATAGATGACAAGGAACAAAGAAGCTTTACTGAGGTTTGATGAATTTATAATAATTGTAATGAGGACTAGAATAGAAGGATTCACAAGTTATTTGAACATTACATGTGCAGGCATTCCACTGGATAATTTCCACTGAAATGTAAACTATTCATGTTTATGAGAACATCACAAAGAAATCATAAAGGAGTAGACAGCAGATATCCTTCTTTCTTTTTCTTTTATTATTATGAATAAAGTCACATTTTCTTTTTTTTTCATACTCTAATGATTTTTTTAATGTTTTTTTTTAAACTTTATTTATTTATTTATTTGCCTTGGTGTTTGCCTGGAACTGGAACTACAGACAGTTGTTAGCTGCCATGTGGGTGCTGGGAATCGAACCCGGGTCCTCTGGAAGAGCAGAAGGTGCTCTTAACCTCTGAGCCATCTCTCCAGCCCCCTAAAGTCACATTTTCTAAATAGCCATTTTCTTGACTATTCTAAATTTATGAGTAAATGATGAATTTTCAAACATACATATTTCTTATGAAAACAAATACAATAGAAAATAGCTCACCACAAAATTTCAATGTCTCTATAATTAGTTCTCTCTAGACTGAAAAAAACAAACACAAATTAAATAATTTAGTATATCTACATATATTTATTTTAGATATGAAAATCTAAAAACTAATCACTTTTTTGGTATATTGTATACTTTATGCTTTTAAATAGAAAAGAGAGTTGTATTTTTATAATTAGTATGCATTGTAAATATACGTAAAATTCAGGGTGGCTAGAATTTCTAGCCTACAAACAAAAGACAAAAGTCATAACAATAATCAAAAACATAAATATATCTATAATATTAGTTCTACAGATGTAATTGGTATCTGAAATACTACTAGTTGAATTGTACATATCCCCTCCATAGTAACTGGTTGATATTCCAATTTCATGATCACAGAGTAGCACAGAAGTATTAAAGTCACTATTGCATGTGCATAAAGTCTTACACATAAAAGCTACTATTTACTCATTGGATTGAATGTATGGAGTTGAGAAATAGAGAAAATTTTAGTCAAGGAAAGGATAGAGAAAGTAAAATTAAGGGTCATTGAATTTAAAGTATAGTACCTGGGCACCTAACTACTTGGTCAAGCATAAAGATATACAGAAACCAGTAAAAAATTCTTGAGAAGATGAGATTATAAGGCAGGAAATGAGAACATAGATAAGTCACATAGTTGTGGAGTTGTGCAGTTTCTATGAACAACTTCCTAGGAGTGAACACTGTTCTTGTGTGCTTTACCATCATGAACTCTAGCACCTTCCATTTCTCTAGGATTCCACTGCAATACTTCTCAAATAAGAGGACAAAATATGTTATGTCTTTACAATGAATAGCTCTTCCTTCTGGGACATGTTAGAAAATGGAAATTTGTATAATTTTTTATATTGTTAATAAAAATATTTTAAGACTTCATTTAGATTATACTATCTCCCTTGGCAGAATCCCAGTCTTTCCAAGATATTTGAAGTTCATTATTGGTCAGTGACAGAGATTGAGCAGTTTCCAAAATACCAGTTGTAAACTCATAATTCCTAATGTGCCTTTAAGATAGATTAAATTTTATGTCAATTTTATTCTTTCAATAATTTAAGGATCAGTATTTAAAAAGTTCTATAATGAATAAAATACCAAATTAATTTTAAAAATTTTTTTTTAGTTTTATTTTTTGAGATTCTAATATAATTACTTCATTTCATCCATTTCTTTTTTCTCTATAGACCAGCGGCTCTCAGCCTATAAATAGAGGCCCCTTTGTGGGTTAAATGACTTTTTCATAGGAATTGTCTAAGGCCATCAGAAAAGATGGATGTTTGCATCATGATAGCAACAGTAGCATAATTATAGTAATGAAGTAACAACAAAAATAATTTTGTGGTTGGGAGTTACCACAACATGATGAGCTCTATTAAAGTGTTGCAGCATTAAAAATGTTGAGAATCAGTGTTCTAAACCTTCCTATATACACCTGCGACCTCTCTTTTAAATTCATGCTCCTTTTTCTACTAATTTATGATGAAGGTATATTGTGGCTATTAGAGAATTTTCCTGTAAACATATTTTGAAAATATCAGTGATATGATTAAATTATTTCTTCAATGTGACTATTTTGTATATTTTTGAGTTAATAATAAAAATAAAATTTGTTAACTAAAAAATTATCACAATTTTAATAAAATTTTTAATATTTATCACTGACTAATCTAAGTAACAAATACATACTCACTTATTTCAGTGACATAAGACACTAGACTAGTATTCAAAAGGGTTCTGTTGGCAATTGACTCCTAATGGTGAATATCCAAATTGAAACAAGTAGAAAAATTGGGAATACAAAGGTTGTGATTTTTATTCCTACCTGAAATCAGGAAAAATTCTCCCAGAAACACTAATGGTCCAACTAAGGAGCAGCTGAAAATGATTTATGTCCTATTTGTACTTGGCAGTGTTTATCCCCAAAGAAATTTTCATCAACCCCAAAGCAATAATTAAAGAAAACATAGTAATTGGTTTAGACATGTATTCACTAGAATCTTGGGATTTGAGAAATGGAATTGCATCACCTTTTAAGTATCTTGAGATACATATTTTGTGTGATTATGAATTGATCCTAAGAGAATTTTTTCATTAGAAATTATTGTTACAAGAAAATGGCTAAGATAGTAATGGCTAATGTCTTGACATAATTATGAAATTTGGTTTTTCTATGATTCTTTGAAAATCAAATTGTACACTATACAACCCCTCACATTGTTGTAAAAACTAAGTAATCATATTATAAAACTCAATATACAATCAATATTTTCTAATATTTTGATTTTTAGTAAATTATTTGACCAGAAAATATTGTAGTGAAACTTAATAACATTATTAGAAAGTAAATTTATACAGTATAGACATCTCTTAAATATACTAAGATTTTTTCAGCAAGATGTTAGAACATCATTACAATTATCAATAAATAAGATAATACATTAAGAGATTTGATTTTCTCTCAAGGAATCAAACTATAACAACAAATTTCCCATTAACTGAAAAAGAAAATTAGAGCAATCAGACATATAGAAATTTGGTTTCACAAGTTTAAACTTACAAAGGATAATGTGCATCAGCAAAAAAGCCATAAAAAATTGTGGGGTGTGTGTGTGTGTGTGTGTGTGTGTGCGTGTGTGTATGAGCACATGCAAGCACTGGTGTGTGTATTAAGAACTCAACCTATATCACATAGGCTGGTGAATAGTGTTTTGTATTTTAAAGATGTCTAAAGGGGCAAAGTATAGAGTAGATGTAGATTATACTCATTATACAATAATTATTGGTGATGGAATGGTCTTTGTATGTTGTAAATAAAGCACTGTTTTGGCCTATGCACAACACCATAGAAGTGCGTGGAGAATCAGCTCGGGCAAGCAGTAGGAAGGTGGAGTTAATCAGTCTCCATCCAACCTCCAAAGAAGACAGGCATGTAAGACATACAGGCCAGCCACAGGCTGACCCGTGTGGTGGGAAGATAAATGGAAATGGGTTGATTTAAGATGAAAGAGCTAGCTAGTAATGTGCTTGAGACATGGGCCAAACAGTATGAAGTAATATAAGTGTCTGATTCATTACTTTGGGGGACAAAAACCACGAACCAGGTTCCAACCACCGCTGCACATGCCAGGTCACAAACCTCCCAGACCCAAAACGGGCCAGGAAAAATTTGCTACAACAGATGGCTTCACAACATTGGGCCGAACACCCGCAGAATGCCTGAGAAAGTTTAAAAAGCTTAAAGAGCATCTGAGATCACTGAAACAGAGCCAAAAGCGGCTTTCTGAATTGTGTATGTGAATTGATTTATGATACAGAGACAGTGTGGTGTTCAGGCAGGAATTTAAAAATGGCACGTCCACTGCACACAACTTAAACTCATACGTTTCACGACAGGATTGGCATAAGTGTGATTGATTTAAGGATTCTGCTTATATTGAACAGAAAGGAAACAGAGTTTAAAAAAGACTTCTGGTAGCAGCATTTTCTGAGTCCACTCTGGTTGCTGGCAGTGGGCTCCTCCTCCTTATTGAAACGCCACCAAAAGGGGTGGAGTCAGCAATTAAAGTGATACATTTTAAAAGGTCTTTAGGTTGAAAAATGATTAAGAATTCTCAATAAAACAGATTTATACTCTCAAAACCTCTAAATGGGGTACAATGTATGTAAAATATGCATAGGCTTCAGAGAGAGAGAGATAAAAAGAAAAAAAGAGGGTAAAGATAGCCCTTTAAGAAGGAGAAATAGGAAATAAAGATAAAAAAGCCAAGAAGGATGGCAGATAAACAGAGTCTGGATTATGGTTATTGCATTTTGTTTTAATTTTTTAACTTTTAATGAGTTAATTACAGAGAGACAATTGATTGCTAAGGCTGCTAAGTAAAACAAATATATATGCTTTAAAGATATCTTGACTTTGAAATCTGTTTATAAAAATATGTTACTTGGGAAAAGAGTTTCTGCTTTTGTCTCCACAGAAGACGAAAACCTGTGGATTGGTTCTAGGCAAATGTGTTTTTATTTGCCAAGGCCACCTGAAATTCTCTGATGAGAAAATCAGCTTCCAAGATGGCCAGTTGAGATGATCCAGCTTCAATATCCCATGAGATCAACGTCCTTTGACAGAAGGAAGCAGTAAAAGAAAGAAAACTATGCCCAATTTCCCAATAATATTACTTATTAATGTTTATTTTCATTATAAATGGTTAATGGTCATAATCAATCTTAAAAAAAGGAAGGAGGATATGATATAGAAATGATTAGAAAAGATAAGTGGATTTTGATTTATTAATATAAACTTAAGTTTAATTTTGTTATGCTGTAAGTGTTTTTCTACTCTTGATTAAGGTATGATGCTGATGTAACTCACTTAAAATTGTAATGTGTAATTGAGAAATGCAGATTAATAGTCATCTATGATAACCAAACGTATAGTCATGTTAGTTAGGTTTTTGTAGATATACAAAGATATATTTCAATTAGATAGGTAGTCTTCAAACACTTCAAAGACATGCAGAATATGGCATTTAAAATATTTTAAGAACTTAGACTTTTCTGGAAAGTGATACAGTTCTGTTCCTGGCAGCACCAATGTATTTCAGGAAAATGATGGGCATTGAAGAAACTTCATGTGGAATTTACTTTGTGGCAGCAGTAAGCCACTGGACAAGAAACTGTTCTGATATTGACTGCTTGATAGTATGCTGTATAAACTGAACATGGATGTTCCATAGGAAAGTGACCTCGGAACATTGGCAAAACAAGCCAAGATGGTCCTTCGGGTTCCTGTTGTGCAGAAAACATTGCCAGACTTTCTTCAGGACACAAGGAGAAGCAACTGATGGACTGTGTCAGATTTCCTGCATCACTGAAAGGTATTACAGAGATTTTGGGCCATAAAGGCTGAAGATGAATGCCCAAACGTTATAAAGGAACTTTAGGTGACTGTCCAGGCAGACATGGGTCATCTCTGTCATTTTCTAGACTTTGGAAGTTGCTTGCACTTCCTGTTTATTTACATAATATTATATCCTTCTGTGGTCTTTGATGTGGTTGAAGGTTTAAAAAATGTAGGTATAGTTCTTTTTAGTTTAAAAGGTATATTAGATATGAAACTTTAGACTCACAATGATAAGGTAGATAATGGAATATTCTCTTTAATTTTGGAATACAAATAGACTGGATATTGTGACTGTAATTCCTGCTTGAGAGTTGTTCTGTTATAATTTTGCTATATGGAAATTGAAACCTTCCTTTTTAATTAGACAGAAAAGAGAAAATGTGGTGGAATATTCTTTGTATGCTGTAAACAAAGCACTGTTTTGGCCTATGCACAGCACCGTAGAAGTGGGTAGAGAATCAGCTCAGTCAAGCAGAAGGAGGGTGGAGTTAGTCAGTCTCCATCCAACCTCCAAAGAAGACAGACATGTAAGACATACAGACCAGCCATGGGCTGAGCCGCATGGTGGGAAGATAAATAGAAATGGGTTGAATTTAGATGAAAGAGCTAGCTTGTAATGTGCTTGAGACATGGGCCAAACAGTATGAAGTAATATAAGTGTCTGATTCAATTCTTTGGGGGACAAAAGCCACGAACCAGGTTCCAACCACCGCTGCGCGCCAGGTTACAAACCTCCAGGACCCAAAACAGGCCAGGAAAAACTTTTTACAACAATTATTTATATGACAATGCCCTTATTAATGTGATATTTGATGAACAATAATGATAAATAATAAAAATTGCAAAGGTAAAGGCAACTCTGTACACTAAATATATATAAAAAAATCTCTCAAATGGAGAAAAAGGATGGGCACCTACACAATTCTTCAAAACATTATTGTTCCAGGATAAGAAAATTCACAAATGAGGGAATAAAAAATGAGACTATTGAAATTTAAGAGAATTGGGCCAATTTTACTTATAGATAAAAATGAAAAAATTAAATGAGACTTTATTCATAATAAAAAAGAAAAAAATAAATAAATTATTAAAGTCACTAAAAAAGATTAATTAATAATCTTCAGGACAAAGTCAGAAGCTTAAATACAAATGTAACTACTACGTACCCTTGCAGCAAACATATATGGATAGGCATGATAACATAAGACATCACATGACATGATAGTCCTGAATTATGTTTGAATACTGATTTGCATCTATATTCTTATTTTGAAAGCTTGAAATTTTAGAAAATTTTTGTAACAAATTCTGTTTCCTTAGATATTGTGGATGAATTATAAAATTAAATATTAGTCAAGGTGACTGTAAACAAATAATATCAACAAAATATGTAATGATCATAGGATATAAGTGCTTAGTATGAAATTGTAGGCAAATATATGAATATATGGTTTTATCTTGCTTTAATGGTGAAATAGAACTTGCAATATGTTCAGCACATGAGATAATATATGCTTTTTTACAAAATACATTCTCTTAACACTGATCCTGAAGTTTTGAGATTTTGTGTTGCCAAAAAATTTATTTGTTTACATAAAAATCTACAATACCATGTGTTACAAAGAATAAAGTAAACATTCTGTCTGAAATGAACTGGGAACAGAAGGACCACCATCTGCTATGGCTAATAGTTTATTTAGTTACCATGTCTCCAATTCTTATTTTAGTCTTTATTCTCAGATCAACCTTCGCTAAATTGTCAGATGACAATGAAAACCCAAAGTGATATGCCAACCCTGAGTCTTAACAGAAAGTTGACATATAAAGACAAAGACCTAGCTGGATCAACAAAAACATAATCATCATTCATCATTTTCATGCTACTTGCATGACCCTCTACAAAAGCACATCAGTGAGAAATAGAAAAGCACCATCAGGACCACTATTCATTTCCTCATTTGAACTAGTAATTAGGTGGGCACCTACACATGTACCATTATTTCTTAAGTCTCCTTCATAAGAAAGGCTGATGGTCTTTTCATTGAAGGAATTGAGAGCATGGGTATCCTGTTAACTCTTGTAAACAATAAATACCAAGTAGGCATGCATGCAGACCCTTTTGAAATAGCACTTGGCAGTTTTTACTTAGAGCAGTCCTTCTCCAAATCTGACGGCCATAACAATTTGTAGAACCATTATAACATGAATTTGAACAGGTAGATAGGAAGTAGAATATGATTAACTTTTTTAATATCTGCTACAAGCGTATCTGTATTGCTAGTTTGTATCAGCTGCTGTGCCTTTGGCTGACAAAAAAAATGTATGATAGAAGCTACTTGAGAAAAACTTATTTGGGCTCATTATTTAAGAAGGTATATAGTTATCAGGGAAAAAGGCAGAGGGGCAGAATAGAAGCAGCTTGCTCACAGTGTGTTCACATTTTTTTAAAAAAGTTAAATTACATTGTCTATATCTTCTTCTGTGTTTATTTTTATTTAGCTGGTGACCTCAGTAAAGGGGGTGATGATGTGTGAACTCAACATGTATATTTCCTGTAGGTTAGCCTCTGTAGATGTACCTCCACAGGCAGAAGACTAGAAGTGCCTTCTAGATGATATTCAACATAATCAAATTGACTATAATCATTGGTTATCACTGATCCATGAAATACAGAATACAAAGCAGGGCCAAATTAAGGCCAGATGATATATCTCAAAACATAACTTTTAGCAAGGACACCAATATTATGACCCACAGAGAGTATTAAAAGTCAACAAAATACAAATGTATTTTTTAAAAAACTATACTTGCAGTTTATTGAAGAATAGAGGCACCAGAGATGTCCGGATAATGTTCTGTCTGAGTATTGCTTTCAATGCCTGCTTTACATCTTTATTCCTCAGGCTGTAGATCAATGGATTCAACATTGGACTTACAAAGGTATAAAAGACAGCTATTATTTTTGATTCCTCAACAGTCTTGTCAGTGGGTGGTCTTACATACATGCAGAAGAGAGTCCCATAAAACAATGTGACAGCCATCATATGGGAACCACAGGTAGAGAATGCTTTGTGCCTTCCTTCAGCTGACTTGATCCTTAGAATGGCAGCAATAATGAAAGCATAAGATACAAGAATGATTGTGAGGGAACCAGAGAGGTTGAAACCAGCTGATATTAGCATGGCATGTTCTTTTATGTAAGTATCAGAGCAAGAAAGCTTAATGAGTGGTGGGTCAGCACAATAGAAGTGGTTTATGACATTGGATTTACAGAAGGTCATCCTGAAGGTTAATATGGCTTGCAATAGCCCATCTGAGAAGCCATAGACATAAGGACATATGGCCAAGTAGATACAGACTTGCTTGGACATTTTCACACTATAACGTAGAGGATTACATATGGCCACATAGCGGTCATAGGCCATGGCTGCCAGAATGTAAAACTCTGTGAGGAGAAGAGCAATGAAAAGGTAACACTGGATAAAGCAGCCAACAAAGGAAATGGTCTTCTTGTCTGATAAGAAATTATTCAACATCTGAGGGGTCGCAGTTGAGGTATAACATAGGTCCACAAATGCCAAATTACTGAGGAAGAAGTACATGGGTGTGTGAAGGCGGGAGTCCAAACTGATTAGGGTCACCATGCCCATGTTGCCTAAGACAGTGACAAGGTAAACAAGAAGAAACAGCACAAAGAGAAAAGGCTGGAGCTCTGGGCGATTTGTGAGCCCCAGTAAAATGAATTCTGTAAATCTAGTGCTATTTGTGATGGGCATCTCTTTAGAGCTGGGTCTGTGATTCAAGCTGTGAAAACAAGGCAGACATGGAGATAAAAATTGAAAAAATCATGGGATTTTTTGAAGCATTACATCTAATGCAAATTATACAATAAACTTTTTCAAATTTCTTCTAAGCCCTGTTAACTTTGCTTTTATTCCTCTGAATTGTGCTTCTAACTATATCCCCATACTAATTCATACATCTATGAGAGAAATCTTTGCTACTTCTGTCCTATCTAAATTTATTTTTCCCTCCCAGTCTATCTACTGGCAAAGCTAAGCGGACTAAATTTTCTTTGTAAGGCATTTCTCACATACTTCCCTCATCTGTTGTTTTAATAGTCTCTTTATTTTGTATTTTCAGAACACCTCATACACACTCACATCCAGTTTCATATTAGCATTGTAAAGCTAAGAAAAAAAATCCTTCTATTTGCTGTATCTCACATTTTCAGTTTTTATTTAAACACCTGTTATTAAAGAAAAAAATAAGTGAAAGATTTCTAAGAAGTAGAAATTTTTGCCAATGCAAAAAAATAGAGATTTTGTGATGTTGTATACAATGGAGAAACAGTTATTTAAACATTCTGTGTACAATTAGATTTTTTGGATATCTTACTCCTCAATTAAATGCACAGCCATTCAGAATGTTCAGATAAAATAGTGTGCTCTTTAATGGAATTTTATCCATCATACAGAAGAAACCAATCATCACATTGGTAAGAAAATATATGTAAATGCAGAGTTTTACGCTAAGAAAAATGAGCAAGATGAATCAAAGTAAAGTAGTATGCAGGTAATAGTGTCTTCCAATCACTTAGACATATGGTTTTTATATTTCTGCAGTAGTTATCTTTAACAAAATTTAAAAAATTCCATTTTAATTTTTTGTGATAGTTTGATAAGAATATTCTGTGGGCATCAAAGGATTGCATGTGTGCATGTGTACTCTTTCAAAATTACTATGAAAATACTATTGATATGAGTAATTGTAGTATCTCTTTCAGCATGATTACTTAGTGTATGCTTTTACTTCTTGGTTGAATAATTAACTACATAATACTTTTACTTCTTGGTTGAATAATGAACTACATAATTCCAATATATTTTTAATATTTTATGACTAATCTAAATTCTAGGTACATATTTATTTCAGCTAGAACAGATCTAAGATGAGAATTAATACCAATTTATTAATAAAAGTACAAAATTATATAATAGCAAAACTGTGAACAAAGATGTAATAACTTTATCCCTACCTTTCCTAGGAGACACTAACAACCCAAAAGAGAATATACAGAAAATGTTGTATATCCAATTTGTAGCCTGGATCTTTTATCTCCAAAGGTATCTCTCTACATACCCCAAAGAACTAATTAAGGAAAAACAGTAATTGATATAGATATTCACTCACTAGGATCTTGGGATTTGAGCAATGAAATTGTATCACCTTGTAATCACCTTCAGCTGAATGTATGAGTTGCTCATGAATTGACACTTAAGGGATTTTTTTTTATCACTCACTCATTATTTCAAAAAGATGAGTTAAAAAATAATCATGACATAACATTATAACATACTTTATGGACTTTGATGTTTCAGAGATTTCTCCCAAGTTGAAATGTGTGCTTTAGAAAACTTCTCTAAAGTATCTAGAGCCAAGCTGTTAAATTAAAAAATGCAATGAGTAAAATTATTACTATCTGGAAATAACTATGAATATACTTAAAGGAAAATTAGTTTAATGCAATGGTTCTCAACCTTGCTAATGCTGTGACCCATTAAAACAGTTTCTCATGCTATTGTGATTCCCCCAGCCATAACATTGTTTCTGTTGCTACTTCATATCTGTAATTTTGCTGCTTTCATGAATTGCAATGTATATATCTAATATGCAGGATATGGACAATAGTGAAAGGATCATTTTACCCACAAAAGTCATAATTCACAGGTTGAGAACCACTGGTGTAATGTGGTAGGTTTAGATGTAGAGAATATTTTATGGACAATAAAGTAAGAATTGAATTTAGAAACATATAAGAAATAGACTAACAGAAGTAAAATGAATACAAATCCACTTATTTATGGATGCCATTATACTTTTAACATTAAAACTAAAAAAATAGTTGCCAACTAATAAAATTATATATTTTATACCTCCTACTGTATATAAAAATCCATTTTTAATAAGTTTAAAAGACATGCTGTCAATTTTATTTTCCTACTGGAAATTCTAGGGAGTTCTGAGAAGTTGCCCATATGACACCAAGGAAATGAGGATCTTTTATTGTGATTCGTTTTTTTTAAACATATCTATCACCATTCCTCCTCACTCCCCTCTTCCTAGTTATCTTCCAGCTTCACTCCACCCCATACTCCAAACCACTTGTTAAAAGAGGTTAAGGACTCCCAAGGTGAGTCACTGCAGTCTGACATATCCACTTGAGGCAGGACCAAGCTCTGTTTCCATTATCAAAGCTGAGCAAAGTGTTTCTCTGTAGGGAATATTCTCCAAAAAGCAAGTTTATGTACTAAGAATAAGTTCTGGTCCCACTGACAGGAGCCTCAAAAATTGCCCATGCAATTCAACTGTGCAAGGTTCCCAAGCTGTTAGTTCAGACTAAGTGAGCTCCTGATAGTTCAGAGTTAGCTGTCGCTGTAGGTTTCTCCATCATGATCTTAATCCCTTTGCTTATATAATTGTTCCTTACTCACTTCAACTAGACTGAGAGCTTAACTCAGTGCTTAGTTGTAGATCTTTGCATCTGCTTTCATCAGCTGGAGATCAAAAAACCAAATAATTTATTTTATTATGTGGGAAGGCCAGTTTAGGCACTCCCTCCACTATTGCTTGATATCTTAGCTGGGGTCATGTTTGTGGGTTCTTGGGTATTTTTCTAGCATCTGGTTTCTCTTTACCCCATAATGGCTGCCTCTATCAAGACATCTATTTCATATCTCTCTCTCTCTCTCTCTCTCTCTCTCTCTCTCTCTCTCTCTCTCTCTCTCTCTCTCTTTCTCTCTTCCCCTCCCCCAACTCAACTATCCCATTCCTGCATGTTCTCATCCCACCCTTCATTAGCCCCTCCTCTATTATGTCCTCTATTTTACTCAGGAGATCTTGTCTATTTCCCCTCCCAAGGGGGATCCATAGACGTTTTACTTAGATTTCTCCTTGTTACCTAGCTGCTCAGGGGTTGTGTATTGTAGCCTAGTTATTCTTTGCTTCGTGTTTAAAATCCTCTTTCAAGTGATTACATACCATGTTTGACTTTCTAGTTCTGTGTTACCTCACTCAGCATGTTTTTTTGTTTGTTGTTTTTGTTTTTTGTTTTTCTAGCTCCATCCATTTGCCAGTTAAATTTCAGGATGTCATATTTTTACTGCTAGGTAGTACTCCATAGTGCAATGTACCATATTTTTTTAAATTCCATTCTCCCATTGAGGGGCATCTAAGTTGTTTCCAGGTTCTGGCTATTATGAATAATGCTGCTATGAACATAATTGAGCTATTGTCTTTGCAGTAAAAATGTGCATCCTTTGAGTATATGCCCAAGAGTGATATAGCTGAATCATTAGGTATATTGATCCCCAGTATTCTGAGAAACCACCATACTGATTTCTAAAGTGGCTGTACGAGTTGACATTTCCAGCAACAATGGAGGATTGTTCTGCTTACTCCACGTCCTCTCCATCATAGGCTGTCTTCAGTGTTTTGATCTTAATCATTCTGACAGATGTAAGATGGTATCTTAGAGTTGTTTAAATTTGCATTTCCCTTTTGACTAATTATGTTGATCAATTCTTTGAGTATCTTTTGGCCATTTGAAATTCTTCTGTTAAGAATTCTCTATTTAGTCCTGTACCTCATTTTTAATGGATTATTTGGTTTTTTGATCTCTAGTTTCTTGAATTCTTTATATATTTTACAAATCAATCCTCATTCAGATGTAGTATTGGTGAAGATGTTTTCTCATTTTGCAAACTTATATTTTGTCTTATTGAGCATGTCTTTTGCCTTACCGAAGCTTCTCAGTTTCATGAGGTACAATTTATTAATTTTTGTTCTCAGTGTCTGAGATACTGGTGTTATATTTAGGAAGTAGTCACTTGTGCCAGTGAGTTCAAGATTATTTTCCACCTTCTTTTAAATTACATTCAGTAGAACCTGGTTTATATTGAGGTCTTTGGTCCTCTTGGACTTGAATTTTCTACAGAGTAATAGATACATATATATTTGTATTTTTCTACATGCTGCCATCCAGTTATTCCACCACCATTTGTTGAAGATACTTTTTCCCCATTGCATATGTTTGACTTCTGGACAATAATCAAGTGTTCATAAGTATGTGGATTAAAATTAGGGATTTCAATTTGATTCCATTGATCCACATGTCTGTTTTTATGCCTATACCAAGCTTTTTTTATTACTGCAGGTTTACAGTAGAGCTTGAAGTCAAAGAAAGCAATGCATTCAGAAGTACTTTTATTGAACAGGATTGTTTTGGTAATCCTGTGCTTTTTTTTGTTTCCATATAAAGTGAATATTGTTCTTTAGAGGTCTGTAAACAATTGCGTTGGGATTGGCGGGGGAATTCCATTGAATCTGTAGACTGCTTTTGGTAAGACTGACATTTTTACTGTGTTGATCCTACCAATCCAAGAGATTGGGAGGTCTTTCTATTTTCTGTTTCTTCAAATTTTTCTTTAATTACTTAAAGTTCTTGTCATATAGATCTGTCACTTCTTTGGTTAGAGTTACCTGAAGATAATTGGTATTATATGGAACTATTATAAAGACTAATATTTTCCTGAATTAGTTTTCAATTCTTTTATCATTTCTGAATAAGAGTACTACTTGTTTCTTAATTAATCTGTTTAATTCAAGCACATAAAAACAGACTTAAATGAAAGCCTGAGGCTAATTTTATACAAATTTAGCATAAAAAAACAACACTAGGGCAGACCAGCTGTAAATCCCAGTGGCTACCAGAAGAAGAAGAATAAAAAAAAAAAAAGGCCAAGCCTTTTTTAGTTACTTTATCATGTAAGGCAGCTACATAGTGCACAAGTAGCCACAAAAATAGAGAGAAGAGCTCTAGAGTAAGAATAAGAAATTTCAGAGCAGCAGAAAAACTTAGCATTTACCTAGTCTCTACACAAAAAGCTATGAAAGAAGAATAGAATGGTATACTTTCCTGATCAGGACAAAGGAAGGTGGTCAGACAAAACAGGACCACATAGAGGATTGTAGAAACTCCTCTCTCTAATTTCTGCCCCTCTTGAAATTCCTACAGTCTCTTTAGTTCACCTTTAAGCAAAACTAAAGAGACTGTAGGAATTGCAATTGTAGGTGACTCCTTTCCAGCGTCACCAAGCCTTTCCAATAATCGGCTTTCCAAACTGGATTTACTCTTCAGGGAGGAGACATTGGCTTGTCTTCACCTACAAGGTGATTTCATCCCTTGCAATAGGAGATAATAACTTTCTTTAGTAACATTCAATACTACTATAACAATTTTCATTTTTTATATTATTAGTGCAAACCCTATTAGCAAATTTATCATCAAATGAAAAGACTTATAAAACAAATAGTACATGCAGGAATTCTTTTTACTATTATAAACTAGTTTAAGATGAAGTGTGTCAGCAAGGAAAAAAGTTAGGAAGGCATAAATATATTATGTTTGTGGAAGTTTTACAGTAAAACAAATGACCTAATACTAATAGAAAGAGTTAGAACAGGTAAATATAGGTGAGGTAAGCAATACAGTCAATGTGCAGCAACTATTTATAGAAAAATGCCTTCTGTAAAACAATATATCATGTTAATTAAAATACACAATAAGACAATTTTTAAATGTGCAAAATATAGATGATTTCATGAACTATACCTATATATTAAATATGTACCCACAGTGATGGGGAATGAGAAACACCTATCTGTCCTCTTCACAACATTGTCCAGTTACTGTAAAGATGTTTGATAAGAAAGGACAAAGAAATAAAACCAATAAATGTGGAAAAGTTATGAAATCCTTTTATTCACAAGTGACAATGACAAATATTAAAATGTCTAAAACATAAATAAAAGTCCTTAGTAGAATTAGTAATAAAGACTGCCTCACTCGCATGAAAAAGAAGTTTGTATTAAATGCACCTGTTATGAGTCTACTGTGTTGCCATAATTACTTAAGATTTAAAATGACATTAAAGTCTTGATTTTTAACACTGAAATACAACTACATGCTTGACAATGAATTTGAAAAATGTTACCACAGATGACAGCCTATGCTGGAGAGGATGCAGAACAAATGGAACTCTCCTCCATTGTTGGTGGGAGTGTATACTTGTTCAACCACTTTGGAATGCAGTATGGCAGTTTCTGAGAAAAATGGGAATCAATCTCCCCAAGGATCCAACAATACCACTTTTAGGTATATACTCTAAAGATGCACATTCACACCCCAAAGGCATTAGGTCAACTATGTTCATAGCAGCATTATTCATAATAGCAAGAACCTAGAAACAACCTAGATGCCCCTCAATTGAGGAATAGATTAACAAGCTGTGATACATCTACACAATGGAGTACTACTCATCAGTAAGAAAAAATAATATCCTAAAATTCGCAGGCAAATGGATGAATTTTGAGAATATCCTCCTGATCAAGGTATCACAAACCCAGAAAGATAAGCAGGAGATGTACTCACTCATTAGTGGACTTTTAAAAAAATATATAAAAAGGGAGAGATGTCATTGAGCAAAAGAACTCAAGACTAGATCATTACTAAATGACACAATGCCTCACTTCTGAATTGATGGCCTCTGGCAGAGGGGTGGGTAAGGAAAGACTTGTTAACTTTAAGGGTCTGGCCACAGGGAGTTTAATTATAAATGAGCAGCATGAATGGGCGATTTTGCAAATGGGGAGATCATAAGAGTGGGCATGATACGAGAGGTCTAATATCTGAGTTTGATGGGGTGCACGATGTAAAAACACTAAATAATAAATATATGTATGAAAAAAATTTAAAATGGAAAAAGAAATACTATGATTAATATCAGGGTTTCACTGGCTCTTTAATTTTTAAAGGCTTTACTTTTTATGCAATAATATATGTATTGTTTCTTAGTTTTTAAGTTACAGTAGAATTCTGTAGTAAGTCCATATTTTCTTGTGTTTGTTTCTGTTATTGCTGTTTTTTCTTTTTGGTATGGAGTATTTTATTAGTATTTCAAATATTTCAAGATTACAAAGTATGCATTTGTTAAAATCATTCATTGAATTTAGGTTTAATTTTGCTATCTGAAAACTCACCAGTTTTTCAGAATTTTCAATTTATTGAAACAAATTTATAATGTATGTTCTTATAATTTTCTGAAATATCATTCATATCTGTCATGTTTGTCTTTCAATTTCTATTTTTACTGAAGTTGGTCTTCCATTTTTTGGTTTAATTTGGTTAAGTATTTGCCATTTGTGTTTAAACCTTACAAAATAAATAAATAAAAAGAAAAAAATGTTACCATATATTTGTAGTGAATTTCTTTTTTCCTTAGGTCCAAATTCTTAAAAAAAAAAAAAAAAATTGCTTTTCCCCCGTAGTGCTGCTGGGCCTGCAGTTCTGGGTAGAGCCGCTGTTGCGGGTTTCTGTTCCACAGGATGGGGTTTGTGAAAGTTGTCAAAAATAAGGCCTACTTTAGGAGATACCAAGTGAGATTCAGAAGGCAGTGAGAGGGTAAAACTAACTATTATGCAAGTAAGCAATTGGAGATCCAAGACAAAAATAAGTACAACACATCCAAATACAGGATGATAGTTCGCATAACTAACAGAGATAGCATCTCCAGATTGCCTATGCCCGTATAGAAGGGGATATGATAGTCTGCCCAGCATATGCCCACAAACAGCCAAAATACGGTGTGAAAGTCGGCCTGACAAATAAATTATGCTACAGCCTATTGTACTGGCCTGCTGCTGGCCCGCAGGCTTCTCAATAGGTTTGGTATGGATAAGATCTATGAAGGCCAAGTGGAGGTGACTGGAGATGAATACAATGCGGAAAGCATTGATGGTCAACCTGGTGCCTTCAAATGCTACTTGGATGCAGGTCTTGCCCGAACTACAACAGGCAATAAAGTTTTTGGGCCCTGAAAGGCGCTGTGGATGGAGGCTTATCTATTCCTCATAGTACCAGGCAATTCCCTGGCTATGATTCTGAAAGCAAGGAGTTCAACACAGAAGTACATCGTAAGCATATCATGAGTCAGAATGTCGCACGTTAGATGCGTTACCTGATGGAGGAAGACGAAGATGCTTATAAGAAACAGTTCTCTCGGTACATAAAGAACAACATTACTCCAGACATGATGGAGGAGATGTATAAGAAAGCTTATGCTGCTATCAGAGAGAATCCGGTCTATGAGAAGAAGCCAAAGAGAGAAGTGAAGAAGAGGTGGAACCGTCCCAAAATGTCCTTGCCCAGAAGAAAGATCGGGTTGCTCAAAAGAAGGCAAGCTTCCTTAGAGCTCAGGAACTGGCTGCTGAGAGCTAAAGCAATTTTTTATGAAGATTTTTTTCATAAAGATAATAAACTTACTGACCAAGCAGCCAAAAAAAAAAGTCTTAACAAAAATCATAGAGCTCTTAGCAACACAACATTAAAGTAACCAAGTAAGTATTAAATGTAGGTAAGTTCTTTCAAATATATTTAGCACCTTTGAACAATAAGATATTTAAAGAGACTGATCATGTTGTTGCCTTAATTCATTCTTGTTAAAACATCAAAACAGTACAGGATAAATCCTGAAGACAAATTTGTAATGTTTTTTATTTTTATTTTTTTTGTTTAGGTAAAGAAATGTATTCCCTTGTTTGTATAGTCCTCAATTCCATACTACATATAAACATAACCTGTGTTGTATGCACTTATAAAAGACCAAAAAAATTACTATTCTAAACTTAGTTTGGAATAGAAGGAATAGTCAATTAAAGGCAATCAATATCTGTTACAACTTGATTATTCTGTTTCTGTATTTACTTATTTCTGATTTTTTTTTTTTTACTCTCAGGTCAACCACCTCTAAATTGTCACATGAAGATTAAACCAAAAGTGATATGTTAGCCCTGAATCTTAGGATAGATAAAAGAGGTTTACAAGAACAGAAAGCTGGATCAACAGTCTTACATCTACAAAAGTATAGACATAATCCATCAGTTTCATGCTTTTTTCATGATTCCTTCTCTACATGAGCACGTAAGTAAGAAACAGAAAAACAGCATCATGATACATTTTCCCCTTTTAATTAGTAATGAGGTGAGGGAGTATCAATGTACCATTTTTTTTGTCTGTCCTTTATTGGAAAGTATGATGGTTCTATCAGTGGAAAGAACAATTGTCCAAGAGGAATACAGGTAGAACCTTGGCATGGCACTTGAAATTTTTCACTTAGACTAGTTCTTCTCTAAATCTGATGTGCCTAACAGTATCCTTGGATCTGTCTACAATATAGATTTCAATATAAATCTAAGGTGCAATATGATTGGAAGTTTTAACAGCTCTTTCGGTGATATCTGTGTTATTACTCTGCATTAACTGCTATGCTCTTTTATGTGAGAAAACCTCTGAAAGGAGTAACATAAACTAACTTATTTGGGCTCATGATTTAAGACAGTATATAGTTGCCACAATGGAAATGGAAAGGTATAGAGGCTGGGAAGAGGTTGCTTGGTCACTTTGTGTTCACATTCTCTTAAGGTGAATTACTGTGTGATCCTTTCTTCTGTTTTGGTTTGTTTGTTTATTTGTTTTTGATGTTTGTTTTTTTTTACAATAAGTTCAGAATCTCAAACCATTATATGGTGCTACCCCTCTTCTATACATGTATTTTTGCCTCAGCTCAATGTATTTGGAAACATCTATGCTATATACTAGCAGGTGTTATCCCAAGATAATTCTCAGTCTAGACAAACCAAATATGTACACAGAAAATCACTGATCCATGAATAACGACACTAAGATCAATACTAAACATGAAAATGTAACTATTCTCAAAGTAGCTATGACTCAAGACGTGTGTGTGTGTGTGTGTGTGTGTGTGTGTGTGAGAGAGAGAGAGAGAGAGAGAGAGAGAGAGAGAGAGAGAGAATGTGACATGGGAAATATGTGGAGTAAGGTGAAAAAAAGTAACTTATGTAAGAATAGTACATTGTATACATGTAGAAAACTGTAAAAAATAACTAAAAGGAGTTGTAAGCATAAAAATACAAATACATTTGACACAAAATTATAGTTGTAGTTTATTGGAAGTAGGAGGCATCATTGATGTTGTGATAACATTTTGCCTGAGGACTGTTTTCAATGCCTGCTTTACATCTTTATTCCTCAGGCTGTAGATCAATGGATTCAACATTGGACTTACAAAGGTATAAAAGACAGCTATTATTTTTGATTCCTCAACAGTCTTGTCAGTGGGTGGTCTTACATACATGCAGAAGAGAGTCCCATAAAACAATGTGACAGCCATCATATGGGAACCACAGGTAGAGAATGCCTTGTGCCTTCCTTCAGCTGACTTGATCCTTAGAATGGCAGCAATAATGAAGGCATAAGATACAAGAATGATTGTGAGGGAACTGGAAAGGTTAAAACTTGCTGATATTAACATGGCATGTTCTTTTATATAAGTATCAGAGCAAGAAAGCTTAATGAGTGGTGGGTCAGCACAATAGAAGTGGTTTATGACATTGGATTTACAGAAGGTCATCCTGAAGGTTAATATGGCTTGCAATAGCCCATCTGAGAAGCCATAGACATAAGGACATATGGCCAAGTAGATGCAGACTTGCTTGGACATTTTCACACTATAACGTAGAGGATTACATATGGCCACATAGCGGTCATAGGCCATGGCTGCCAGAATGTAAAACTCTGTGAGGAGAAGAGCAATGAAAAGGTAACACTGGATAAAGCAGCCAACAAAGGAAATGGTCTTCTTGTCTGATAAGAAATTATTCAACATCTGAGGGGTCGCAGTTGAGGTATAACATAGGTCCACAAATGCCAAATTACTGAGGAAGAAGTACATGGGTGTGTGAAGGCGGGAGTCCAAACTGATTAGGGTCACCATGCCCATGTTGCCTAAGACAGTGACAAGGTAAACAAGAAGAAACAGCACAAAGAGGAAAGGCTGGAGTTCTGGGCGATTTGTGAGCCCCAGTAAAATGAATTCTGTAAATCCAGTGCTGTTTGTGATAGGCATCTCCTTAGAGTTGAGTAAGTGATTTTAAACTGTGAAAACAAGACAGAAGAAAAGAAATTATATAGTCCAGAAAAACCCCAAACCTGTTAGAAACTACTAGTAACTACAGAATGCTGAAAAGGGGAGAAATCATCTTCACTCTTTGTAGAGCACATCAATTATTCTGGGACCAAAAAGTAAGCCCTGAAATCATACCTGTAACACTATGTTACAGAATGAGAAAGTTATGCTTTCTTATGTAGAAATAAGCACACAGAGTAGACACATATGCATGCATCCTTATATCATGTGCATACATACATATGTGTATAACAGCAACTAGTATTAAAGCGTCCATGAATTTTCAAAAAAGCAAAAAGGAATACATGAGAAGGACATTGAGAGAAAATGGAAGAGTTAAATAGCACAATTATAATCTCAATTACTTTAAAAATTGCTTTAAAAATTAACTATTTTCAAAACAAAATTTTAATGGCAGCTGGAATTATATTTTTCTATAATTTTTACCATCTCAAATAGACTGTTTTATAGTCTTTTGGTATTCTTACTAAGCCCATGTTTCACTTGATGTTGCATTTATTTGCTACATTTTTCTAATACATATATTCTAATGCATAGTCCATAAATAAATTATTGCTACAACTGTCCTGTTTTTTTTATTTCTTTTTCCTTTTCTTATATGCCTATTCTGCAGGCTAGAAGTATTTTGTGAGTCATTTCTTACATACTTCTTTCATATGTAAATATAACCCAATCTTTTTATGTTTTGTATTTCTAACACAAACCTCACATCTATAATTCACATTTAGAATATTGATATTACACTTTTAGCTCTTTAAAGATAGGAACTAAATCCTATTAATTATTATACCATGAGTATTCTGAATATATATTTTTTTGTCTTTAATTATGAAAAAGAAAAGATCAAAGGCATCATAGGACAATGAAATATTGATAATACAAAAACAGAGAGATTGTGGTATTGTTTTCTGTAAAAAAAAAATGCATTTAAATAAATTATTTGTACAAAGGAAATTTTTGGAAAGCTTAATATTTAAATTTACCTACCATTGTAATTACATTATTAGAATATTAGACTGATGAAGAAATTTTATTTTCTTATGTGTAAAAATGAAATCGAATCTTTGTAAGAAAAATAGTTTAAACTGAAGATTATATGTTATGCAAAATGAGCCAAATTCTGAAAAATTGTATCAGGATTTCTCTCATATTTGCAAACTTAAAATGAAGCCAATATTTGAAAACAGAGGGTCAACTTCTTTGGTAAAAATAAAAATGGAGGGAGGAAAAAGAGTAAGAATAAGAGAGCATTGTGAATGGAGTGTATACGGTAAAAACGAACAGCTTATGGAAGGGAAACACCTGGCACTGACTCCTTCGATCCCACTCCCCCTAGAGGAACACCTGACTCAGTCTTGATGTTGGGGGGAGAAAACTGGATTTGTCAGGAGTGGAGGCTGAACTAAGCAATACTGGGACCTTGGGACCATGGGACTGCCTGCTGCCTGCCCATAGTGGGTATGGGGAGATGTGGAGAAGAGAGAATGACCTGATGTGGGAGGGGGAAGGGACATTTATTAAGGATATACAAGGATAGAAAGTGTGACTTCTTTATTCATAATAAAAAAAGATGTTTATTATTATGTTATTATGAAAAAACCCAAAATGTTCATGTGTGTAAGTACCTTTGTGAACTCCATCAAAATTTTAAAAATGTGATAAAAATAAAATGCAAAAAAAATATTCAGAGGAACGAAAACCAAATTTTTGCAGATCATATCTATAAAAAACATAGCCCTAGTGTCAAGACTCAGCTGAAATTAGTTCAGCAATAGAAGTATGTAGCATATATGATCATGTATGATTCCAAAACAGCAATTTCTAGCACTTGCATTCTGCCATGTGTAACATACTTGCACACCACAGATTACATAAATTAATAAGTTGTTATCTAATAAATAAATTGCAATGTATTATTTTAAGATAATTATAAGAATAATAACTAATGCCTACAAAGAAGGAAAATTACAGTTATTTCTGTAACTAATATTTAAGAATTTGAGAACTGATGTACACTAATTTATTTTAAATTTCTTTTTTTCTTACAATCAACTAACACGGAACTTTCTTTTTACTTCATTTTACCTTCATATTCAAAATACTTTCTTAATTATACACTTTTTATTTATTTTATTATTGGTGTGAGTATATGCTGGTGTGTGTGCACCCGTGTGTGTATTTCAACACAAGTGAAGGTCAGAGCACAATTCATTCTCTCCTTCTACCACATGCAACTCATGTTATCAGGCTTGGTAGAAACTTCCCTTACTCACTGAGCCACATTTCCAGTCTTTATAATTCAAATATGTATTGAACAATTTTTACAAATCATATTTCATCATAAAATTAGTGACCTCACTTCACTTAGTAATTTAGAAAGTTGAAAATCAACTAAGCCTCCTATTTACTTATTCCAAAGTTTTTGTACATAGTGGGTGTTGTTTAAATGGATTAGTGGTAGTAAAAATGCTCCGATGGTCTTTAACCCTGCATCAATTTATAATTTTAAGATATTTCTCTGCATGTGTTAATAGTTTCTACACCCATTAAAACTCTACTGGCTAAATACAAATATAATCCCCGTTAGTATAAAAAATTGAGATAATTTGGAGACTATCTACCTGAAAGCGGTTGTAGAATAAGATGTAGGAATACAAAATTATCTTGTTTTTAAGTCTCCATTATCAGTTTCTGTTCTGTAATCTGGACTGCACTATTAAACTCTCAGACATATTATGTGATTTCCAGAAAATCTAAATGCAAGCCCTTGCCGAGGATGGAAACAAACATGGTGTTCTTATGCAGTACAACAAGGCAAAGAATTGTATGGCAACTTGCTTTAAGCACAAACGTGCTTGATCATGGGACTACGTTATGCCTTTCATTAATCTGGACCTGATATACCTGTTGTAATTTTATAATCCTAACTGAACTGTGGCTTCTGTCACAATTCCAGCAGCAATTCTAACTCCCTCACAGACACAGTCACCCAACTGAGATATTGTGAATGTGAGTACCTAGTTAACAGTTTTACATGTGCTATATTTCTCACTTGGAGAAGTGACTTTATATCAAAGGGAATATTGATATTCACATTTTGTTTCTGTTCCTCAACCACTATGCTCGTTCAGATTATGTTATGAATTTCTTCATTTCATCAGAGTGCTATAAAAAGAGACTATGACTTTGGGCCAATGTTGACTAAATTTGTCTTTTACATGTTGTTTTTCTGTGGTGCTGGGTCCTAAACTCTCTTCAGAGCCTCCCACTATGTCCTTTTATATGTCCATGCAATTAAATGTCATCTAATATAACTCTAATGTAACCCCAAGTAATCCTTCTTAGTGTCCTTGTTAAATCTGTATATAAAACTTTTTTAATATTATGTCAAATGTACAGAATATAACTGTTCTTGATGTTGGAGTGTGTGAGAATCTGACTAAAATATTACTTCTTAAATCTAAGGATTCATAGCTGGATACTCCTATTACTCAGATTGCAGGTTGTAAATGGTGAGGAGAAAAGCAGGCTGATAGAAAGGAAGCTGAGGAAAAGTATCTTTCAGAAGAGCCTCATTAAAAGTTTTAGGCTCAAGGTCATGAAAATTCATTTTAAGATGCTGAAGTGGGAGAGCATTAAAAGAGATAGATGCCAGGCTTAACATGATGGGATTCTGGAACGCAATAGACTTTGAGTCAGTAGAGTTCCTGTCTCTCCCAGGTTTGGAGACTTGCAGGAGCTACTTTTCATCTCTTGTGGCCAGGTCTAAATGTTAGAAGTTGCAAGACACTTGACTTAAAAGAGCTTTTGGTGAAAGGTGTAAGGTCAGAGCAGCTCCCTGTAGTTGACAGTGAGAGAGAGAGACTATTGCAGGATGTAGCTGGTATTTGGGATAGAGAGTAGCAGGTAGGGCATCTGTGGACTGGTATAAGTAGTAATTCTATCTCTTCTATAATAACACTGTACAACTGAACTATGTAACACTGTACAACTGAAATGAGCATTTTTTAAAAAATTTATACCCTTTCACAGTCATTCCAGTGAACAGAAATTTATAGAATTTTGAATAAATGAGTGTTTCTTCAAGTAGCAAATAAAAAGTTTCTGAGAATAGAACCTTGATGTAAAATGTCTTTCTGTATGTTGTAAATATGTTTTATTCCTATTTGTTAATAAAAAGTTGCCTTGTAATATGCAAAAGTTTCTTTATTAGCAAATAATAATAAAACATTTACAGCACAAAAGACATCTCGCATTACAAAACACACAACACATACATTAATTTAAAAGTTAAGTTACAAAAAGTAATTAATAAGTCTAAATCATAGGCAAACTAGTTTAAAATTAATATAAACCCCCAAATAATTATTTTATAAATGATTACAAGACTGTGGGCGCAAATGAAATCAAAAAATTCTGAATACAGATTGTGTTTAAAGTCAGCTTAAAGCAGGATACTTTAAGAATAAATTTCTAGTAAGGAGTAAGAAATTGCAGAAATACTGTTTACTCTCTTTGCCAGTGTTAATATTGTTACTGTACTTCAGGTTACAACCCTTGCACCGCACTATGTTCATCCACTTATCTTCAATAAGCTAATTTAAGCTGCAAACCACAACCACTGAACAGCTTGGGATCTGAAGCACCTTGGACTGGCACCTCAGAGCCCATTACCTCCTGAGGAACATCTAACCAAGTTTTGATATTAGGATGAGAAAATCTGACTTACCTGGAGTGGATTGAAAAATGATACTTTATTTTATAAAAATAAAAAAGTTAAAAAAGCATATTAATAGTAGAAAGTGGAAAAGGACATTTACTCACTATGGCCACTTGGAGAAGAAGAACAATGAGATACAATGAATACTTTTAAGTTTTTTTCAAGTGTCCCGAAGTATTATTAAAGTTTAAACAGAGGTCCAAGGACATGCACATCTCAACATCCCTTGTCAAGGTGTTCTCCTGACTACCATTATTGTCTGGGCTTCAGTCTTATTCTATAAGGTCACCTGATATACTGTAACAACTGTGTGGATTCCTTTACTGAGTGCCCCTAGGGTTGTGACAATTTCCTTCTCCCATAATGAGATTCTTAGGAGAAATTCACATTTCTTTAGAATTCATTGTTTCAATATTCTGAGAACCAGACTGGGAGATATCTACATTTTTTAAAGAATATCTTAATTTCTCAAGGTTAGAGAGGGAGCTTTGATTGCATAAAGGCAGATTCAGAAAATGGCAGCTGGGTGTTTCTAGGAAGCAGAAGCACTTAGCCCCTAAAAGGTTGACAGTGAACTTCAAAATTGCCATGAAAGCAATAGAGTGGCCTGAATATGCTTTTAGAAGACAGTTCATCAAAGTTAAATCATCATTAGAGAACTTCAGGGAACAATACAATTATGCCAGTCTGTAAACTGTGTATAAAAGGAATTACACAGCAGCTTTTAGAAGAACAGAAGAAACATAACTAGCTCCTCTTGAACAATCATTGTTAAGGTGATGTAAAGTCTGAATAGTCAGCACATAATAATTGCTGTTAGAAACACAGTTTATATAACTCAGAGTTGGCTTCCTCTCTAGACTTCTTTGGGCATGCTCTTATTCACAGTAAATACCAAGATTCCTGTTTCCCATGGGTTTGCTAATTAAATGAATCCTGACTGTAGACATAATTTCTTGGTCTGACTAGAGATCAGTTATTTTTACTTGAATAAAGATGGGGAGTAAAAACACAAGACTTACTTCTGGCTCTAACATGCACCTTTCTTCTTATTCTCTGTAGAAGTTGCTTGAAACTGCTATATACTATATTATATACTGCTATTATACTTGCAAGAGGGAAGTGGGCCACCATAAGCCAGCCTATAGAGGGAATGAAGTACAGGAAGAGAAGCTTCACACTGGGGACCACTTTGTCAGCTTTAATGGGAGCATTTTGGGATTCAGAAACTAATTAGCCACCTCGGTCATCATAATTTCATATTTAAAAATATCTTTACTCTGAGCTCCACAGAGGACATAGTTTGTTTTGATTGACTTTTTAACATGCTAAAAATAAAGATGTGAACTCAGTCATTGCTATTATTCTTCAAGAAATTATAAAATCCTATATTTGTTGTTTCCAAGGAAGCAACAAAAAAGGATGTTAAATTTAAATTAAAATTCTAACAAATACAAAATAATTACAATAATAGACATTAGTAGTGTAGGATAGGTAGATGCTCACCAGGTGAATGCACTTGCCTTCAATTCTGAAGATCTGGGAATCTCACAGTTGAAGGAATAGGTTTATCTGTGGCCTGATTAGCTCTAATTGAGAGTCTTGCTCCCCAGCATAAAACATGCTTTTTTAAACAAAGCAAAGTCTCTGTCCTTGAGTGTGTGTGGGTGTGAGTCATTCTTTTCTGGTTAATATTTAGTGTAGGTACCTAAATCATCTTTCCCCCATTTCAGACTCTCTCCATCCAAATGCTTTCAGGCTTTCTGAAACCCACTTTACTTTAGAAAATTACAGTTATTCCCTTGGAGAACAATAAATAAGATACTGGGTTTTTTCTTTAATACTCTAATAAAAAATCAACATTTTATGGGAAAAATAATTTATGTGGTAACACTTTCAAGATTAAAAGGCTAGAAGTATCTTTTATTTCAAAACTTTATTTATTTATTACTTTTAATTATGTGTTGTGGTGATTTTGTTTGTGCTCTAACAAATAAAGCTTGCCTAAAGATCAGAGGGCAGAACCAGCCACCAATTAAGCATAGAGGTCAAACAATGGTGGCACACACATTTAATCCTGGCACTTGAGAGGAGAAAGGAGGAAGATCAAGAATTCAAGGTCCGGGGCTGGAGAGATGGCTCAGTGGTTAAGAGCACCGTCTGCTCTTCCAGAGGACCCGGGTTCGATTCCCAGCACCCACATGGCAGCTAACAACTGTCTGTAGTTCCAGTTCCAGGCAAACACCAAGGCAAATAAATAAATAAAAAGTGTTTTTAAAAAAAAAAAAAAAGAATTCAAGGTCCATCTGGGTTACATGAGATTGAATCTTTCTAAAAGAGAAAGAGAGTCAAGAGGTAGTGGTAGCTCATACCTTTGATCCCAGCACTAGGGAGATGGAGACAGAAAAATAAGGCAGGTGGAGACAGTATTTCAGGCCAATGTTGTCTTGGGCTTCATAGAGGCAGGATCTGACCCCCTTTAGGATAATGAGTTTGTAACAATAAGAAATCTGTCTGGTGGCTGGCTTCTGTGTCTCACTGATTTTTCAGCATTTACTCCTATGATCTTTCACTTCCAAACACCGTCCAAATTGTAAATATATTGATACTGTGGTTTATCACTCTGACCCACACATATAAATATATCCTAGACATTCATATACCAAACAAATAGGTTCTTTCCTTGAGTCTTTGTATTTATTGTGTGAAGTGAAACTCACCAAATTGAACATGTGACTCTGGCAGGCCTTTTCCTTCTTCCCCATTCCCTCTGCTTGGTAAAAACTGTCATGTATTCCAAAAGATAGGCACCAAGGTCAATTCCTTTATTTGACCACTTCTTATTACCTAAGACATTACCAAAGTTCATCAATTAGAAGCCCCCTTTGGCTCACCTAATTAACATACCAATTAAAATTAAACACCCCATTCTAACGTTGGGTTTCTCCCTTTACCTTTATAAAGCACTATTTGCCTATATGCCACATTTGTCTCCCTCCTATTCAGAGACAGTCCTTTGCCCCTTCCCTTTCTTCCCTTGTCTCCTTCCCCTTCTTCTTTGCCTCTATCTCCTTTACCACCATAACCTAACCCTTTTAAACACAGGTCTCCCTATTTTCTTCTCCTAAAGTTACACCTACAAGGTTATTTGCTACTGTTTTCTCCCTGAGTTCAAAGATAGACACTTTAGATTTTCTTTCCTTCTTAAAAGCAATCTCTCTATGAAAACAGGTGTTTGAGTGTGTGTCATGCCTAATCCAGGGGTCTGGGGAGAGAGCTCTCGCTAGATATTTGAGCGTCCTCTTCACTATATATCTGCATTAATGTTCTTCCATGAATACTGATGTAGCAATGTCTTTACTTGAGCCTTGTTCAAATGTTATTTTCAATGAGGGCTATAATCAAACTATATCTTATCGTATCCATGACTTTCTCTATCTTATTTGTAGTAAACTGTCACATCTGTGGGAAACGTATATATTTTGTGTTTTTGGAACTATTCCTGGTTATCTAGGAAGGAGAGCATGACTGAGAAACTCAGCAAATATGAGGACTGCCCACTCAGTAAACTATTTCTTATACAAAGAATTCTGTAATCGTGGCTAATATAGATGTGTAGACACAGACTCAATTTGGGCTTCAATTCAATTGTTCTCTTAATTTTCTTAGCACCACTGCTATATAAATGAACTTTGTGTAGATGTACCACAGTTTGTTAATCCATTCTTCAGTTGAGGGACATCTAGGTTGTTTCCAGGTTCTTGCTATTACAAATAATGCTGCTATGAACATAGTTGAACTAATACCTTTGGAGTGTGAATGTGCCTCTTTAGGGTATATACCCAGAAGTGGTATTGCTGGGTCCTTGGGGAGATTGATTCTCAATTTTCT
>PVIH01001886.1:0-58168 GCA_004025045.1 Sigmodon hispidus
CTTCTTCTATTCCTATTATTCTCAAATTAGGTCTTTTCATGTTGTCCCAGATTTCCTGAACATTTTGAGTTATGGCTTTTTTAGTTTTACTATTTTCTTTGACTGATATATCTATTTGAGCTACTGAGTCTTCCACTTCAGAGATTCTATCTTCCATCTCTTGAACTCTGTTTGTTATGCTTGTATCTGTGGTTCCAGCATTTTTCTTCAGGTTTTCTATTTCCATCTTTGCCTCATGTTATGCCTTTTTTATTGCTTCTATTTCAGCTTTTATTTCAGCTTTTATTTTGGCTTTTAGTTCCTGGCACGTTTCTTTCATAGATTTGTTCATCTCTTCCAATTTTTTGTTTGTATTTTCTTCTATTTCTTTAAGGCTTTTTTTTCATATCTTCTTTGAGAGCTTTGATGATCATCAAAAAGGAATTTTTGGTTTTGCTTTCTTCTGTTTCCACTTCTTTGTTCAGTTCAGGTCTTGTATTTATAAGATCGCCACTCTCTTCTGGAGTTATCATGTTGTCCTTTGTATTATGTAATTTTTTGCACTGACATTTGCCCATGGCTTCAGTGGTTCACGATTGGATGGCTCCTGGTCAGTTGTGGCATTCGGGCTTGTGTGCCTCCTGTCACATCTCTGGGCAGGGTCTGAATCTACCCTTCATGGGTCCTGTAGTTGTCTGTTTGCTCATTTCGATGTGGTGGTGGGTAGCTGTGCAAATTCCCTCAGCAGGAGCTGTGGGTATGGTGACAGGCAGAGTTTATCTTCCCGTGCTCCAGAGTGTGCTGTGACTCTGCAGACAGCACTTGGTCCCGAAAGTGGAACTGGAGCAATGCGAGCTCAACTTTCCCTCCCTGGCTGTGATATAGGGGCTTGGGTCTGGTGACCCCTCCTCACCTCTGGGCGGGGTCTGATTCTGTCCTTCAGAGACCCCTGTAGTTGTTGGTTCATTCAGTTCAAGGTGGCAGTGGGTAGCCATGCAAATTCCCTCAGCCGGAGCAGTGGGTATGGTGACAGGCAGAGTTTATCTGCCTGTGCTTCAGAGTGCGCTGGGACTCTGCAGACAGCACTTGGTCCCACTACACACAAAACTTCTAAACAGGGTACAATGTATGTAAAATACGCATAAGCTTCCAAGAGAAAGAGAAAAAAATGGGTAAAGAAACCCTTTAAGAAAGAGAAATAAGGAAAGAAAGATAAAAAGGCCACATGAAGATGGCAGATAAACGAAGAGTCTGGATTAGGGTTATTGAGTTTACTTTTAATTTTTTAACTTTAATGAACTAATTGCAGAGATACAATTGATTGCTAAGGCTTATAAGTTAAACCTATACTTATATTTTAAAGATGTCTTGACTTTAAAATCTGTTTGTAAGAATATGTTATGTTTGAAAAGAGCTTCTGCTTTTGTCTCCAAAGAAGATCAAAATCTGTGGACTGGTTCTAGGCAAATGTGATTTCATTTGCGAAGGCCACCTGAAATTCTCTGATGAGAAGATCAGCTTCCAAGATGGCCAGTTGAGATATTCCAGCTTCAAAAACCCATGAGATTGTCATCGTGGGAAGCAGGAAGCAGTGTCAAAGCAGGCAGCAGTGAAAGAAAGAAAGCTATGCCCAATTTCCCAAAAATATTGCTTATTAATGTTTATTTTCACTATAAATGGTTAATGGTCATAGTCAATCTTTAAAAAAATGGAGAAGGATATAATTGAAATTATTAGAAAAGATAAGTGGATTTTGGTTTGTTGATATAAATTTTGTTATGCTATATGCATTTTTCTATTCTTGATTAAGGTATGATGTTGATGTAACTTTTTAAAATTGTAATGTATAATTGAGAAATGCAGATTAATAGTCATCTATGATAACCAAACTTATAGTCATGTTAGTTAAGTTTTTGTAGGTATACAGAGATATATTTCAATTAGATAGGTAGTCTTCAAACACTTCAAAGACATGCAGAATATGGCATTTAAATTATTTTAAGAACTTAAAGACTTTTCTGGACAGTGAGACAGGTCTGTTCCTGGCAGCACCAATGTATTTCAGGAAAATGATGGGCATTGAAGAAACTTCATGTGTTATTTACTTTGTGGCAACAGTAAGCCACTGGACAAGAAACTGTTATGGTATTGACTGCTTAACAGTATGCTGTATAAACTGGGCATGCAGGTTCCATAGGAAAGTGACTTCTGAACTTTGGCAGAACAAGCTGAGATGGTTCTTCAGGTTCATGCTTTGCAGAAAACATTGCCAGACATTCTTCAGGACACAAGGAGAAGCAACTGATGGACTGTGTCAGATTTCCTGAATCACTGAAAGGTATGACAGAGACTTGGGCCATATAGGCTGAAGATGGATGCCCTAACATTACAAAGGAACTTTGGGTGACTGTCCAGGCAGAAAATTTCATCTCTGTCATTTTCTAGACTTTGGAAGTTGCTTGCACTTCCTGTTTATTTGCATAATATTATATCCTTTTGTGCTCTTTGATGTGGTTGAAGGTTTAATAATTGTAGGTATAGTTCTTTTAGTTTAAAAGGTATATTAGATATGAAACTTTAGACTCAAAATGATAAGGTAGATAATGGAATATTCTCTTTAATTTTGTGAATACAAATAGACTGGATATTGTGACTGTAATTTTGCTATATGAAAATTGAAACCTTCCTTTTTAATTAGACAGAAAAGAGGAAATGTGGTGGAATGTTCTTTGTATGCTGTAAATAAAGCACTGTTTTTGGCCTATGCACAGCACCATAGAAGTGGGTGGAGAATCAGCTCAGGCAGGCAGGTAGCAGGGCAGAGTTAAGTCAGTCTCTATCTGACCCCCGAAGAAGACAGACATGTAGAGGTACTGGCTCAGCCACAGGCTGAGCCACGTGGTGGGAAGATAAATGGAAATGGGTTGAAATAAGATGAAGGAGCTAGTTAGTCATGTGCTTGAGACATGGGCCAAACAGTTTAAAGGATAAAAAAAGTCATCATTAAAACAATTTTGTTAGAAATATTTTTGTATAGTAATTTTTAGACTATTTACAAAGAGTATAAATTATGTTATTCTCCAAACTGAAACTCACTTAATTTTTTTATAGAAGTAATTTGCCTTCAGAAACCTTTCCTTGGGCTTTTAACTAACGTGGAAAATACAATTAAACTTAATTGTGTTGAGTTTCAACTACTTATTGCACATGTGACACTTATAGCCTACCCCACACCATACTAATCCCACTAAAGTGAAGAAATTAGAATTCCCTATGGTAAATGAACTTGAGGATTTTCTGTTTTGTACATTTTGGAAATAGAGATGTCATACTTTCATGTGAAGCACTTTATCTACCAAACTATCACCCAAGACTCAAATTTAGTATTTTTTTTTGCAAAACATTAGTGACTTTAAATCCTAAATGTATCATTTTGAAAAATTGTGCATATTTTAATATTTTATTTCAAGTTAATTTTAATATTAACTTTATATTTTTCATTACTAAAATGTAATAAAATCATGATAATCATACATAGATAATCATGAAATCAATGCAGTTTTTTAAATATTGTGTGGAAGAAAAGATCATGTTATAAATGTTAGTGGCTACTAATGAGGAATGTAATATATTTTAAATAGTATAATTTCTTTCATAAATTCTCTTTTAGAGAATTACAGCCTTCCTTGTTTGGAAAGGGAGAGCAGTGGAATAAAATATATCTAATGGAAGAATGGAATTTACATTGATAATCGATGTACTACTTTGGGAACTCTATGGTCATAAAAATGTGGTAATTTTTTTATTATTTAAGCATATAAAAATTGGTTATTAATTATGTGTCAAGTCTTAAAATAGCAATGTCATTTTATTGCCTTAGTTTACAGACAACTTTGAAAAAGCAAACAAGACTTTATTTAGTGTTCTCTATATATCTTCTTTGTGCTTCCTTTTTGATTCAAATAAAGTAATGCCTATAATACAGACTGACAAATTTACTATGAAGCCACATCAACACTCATTTAAATATATAGTATAATCAGCTACAAAAACATTTTGCATATTCTAGTACTTTCAGAATTGAGAGATATAGCAGAGAGTTAGCAAAAACATATATCACTAAAAAGAAGTGTTGCCAAGCCAATGTACCTGAAAAGAGGCAGGAATAACATATTCAAAGATTTCGAAATATTTGCCATCACAAATGTCAGACATGTATAACATATATGAAATCCCTGACTCATATAGAAGAATCAGTTACCCAGGGTTTGAAAATTAAGTTTAGCATCAACATGTATCATTTTTATTTAGCTGTTATTAATAATGTGTCACTGTAAAAATGACTTGCATAGTAATTTTGTATTGTTAGAATGGAAGAATGTTTGTTTTCCCCACAGGTACAATTAGAAATGTAATAAAACTTTAAAATTGTCAATCTTGTGATTCAGATAAGACATCATGCTTTAGATTTTAGTGTGTATGAGTGAGATGTTCCTTTTTTAAAATAAATTTAAGGAACTAATATCCTTTCTTAAAATCTATGAGGTATTTTTAAAGAGCTTATTGCAATTTTGATTCTTTCATTTTTCAAACTTCAGAAGCTCTTTAAAATGAAAGCATTACTCTCTTGTCTTTGATATGTTGCATACATGCTTTTCAGTCTGTTATTATTATTCTTTTCTTTGTACTTTGTTTACACCACTGGAGTAATCTTATACAATTGGAGTATCTTCCATCTTTTTTTAAAAACACCATGAGAATTTATTTTTAAAAATATTTTAAAAGAAAATGTTATCTAAAAATTGTGGAGAGTAGACAAAGCACTAAGGGAATGTGAATTATTGACAAGGATACAACCATGTCAAGGACCCTCCTACCTTAGACTCATGAGAATGGCAAAGCTTTCCCGTGTGAGTCTGGGAGGAATTGCAAAGCCTTCCTCTGGCCCCAGTTGTGTGTTTACTAACTATTGACCATTGTGTACACAAGCAAGCAGCTATTGCTTCCTGAGACTCTTCTCCTCAAGAGGCCCCTGTGGAGGAGACAAGAGAACTCCTTCTGGTGTCACCTATAAAAAAGTAGGTGGAGTTTCTGGGCTTCATAGTAGGATCCCTCCAGTTTTTCTATATGTGTGTCTGTCCCTTCTGTAGTGTTATTGTTTCCTCATTCTTATGTCACCCCAGTCAAGTTTGCAGGCCCAAGCCATGCAGGATGTAGTAAGAGATGTACTTAACAAGTACTAGAATCTAAAACCTGTGAAATCTCATGTTTCCATATGGATCCATAGAACCACATGAAATATCAAGGAGCCAACAGAAAACACTGTGGAACATCTGAAGAGGTACCACATAAAAGGACTCCAGATAGCAGCAAGTACACAGTGACAGGTCTCCTCTCCTCACGCTCATTAATAAAGGGAACACAAGCCAAAATCACAATGAAACACAGTTTATGGAAAGAATCTTGCCATGTAGCCCAAGCTAGGCTTAGTTTTGCGGTTCCTCAGCCTCAGCCTTCTGATCTCTGGGATTTATTCTTTACTATTCCCATTTAAATCCATTTTTAAATAAAAATGTGCTACTTACTATTTTCATTGTGAAATATCTGGAGTAAATGAACTGTTAAGTAATGCTGTTGGGGTCTTAGTCAAATCTCTGTATATGTATACACATATGTGATATAAGAACAAAACCTCCAATTGGTTACTATTATTAACCTGATTTTGTATTCCTAGGGTAATCTGGCTTGGTCATATCTTTATGTTTTGCTGGGTTTAGTTGGCCCATTTTGTTTTGTTTTGTTTTAGATTTTGTCACTTATGTCCTTAGATTAACTTCCTCTGTAATCATATGTTACCCACTGCTGTCCATAATATATTTTAGAATCTTAATGTGATCTTAAAGAGTTGTTTCTTCTCTTATGTGCTATTCAAACGCTTTACTCCTTTAAATAATGTCAGCATCGCATTGAAGCTTTTAGTCCTTGCATATACCCTAAAGATGTACATTTACACACCCAAAGCATTAGCTCAACCACATTCATAGCAGCATTATTTGTAATAGCAAGAACCTGGAAACAACCTAGATGCCCCTCAACTGAGGAATGGATTAACAAACTGGTATACACAATGTAGTAACACAATGGAGTACTACTCAGTAGTGAGAAAAAAAAAAATGATATCCTAAAATTTGCAGGCAAATGGATGGATTTGGAGAATATCCTCCTGAACAAGGTCTCACAAACCCAGAAGGATAAGCAGGAGATGTATTTACAAACACACACACACACAAAAAAAAAAAAAAAAAAAAAAAACCAAAAAAAAAAAAAAAAACCAGCCTTCTGGTTTGACTGTAGAAGTGTTGCTTAGCAGAAATTTGTGGTGGCCACAGTGCTCTGTGGGCATTTTTTGTGACCTACTGTGCTTCTTCATCTGTAGCTGAGCCTAACCTGGTTTGAGGAGCTTTAAATTTTATCTTTTATCTTTTATGTATTTTAGAGAAAACAAGTTTTATTACTATATGGGTTTTTTTTTTAGCTATTCTGAATGTTTTGCTTTTTATATAGCTTGATATTGATTTTCAAAAAACAATAAATAAATAAATAAATGGCATAATGCCAATGTTATGGAAAAATGGACTATATAGATTAAACTCAGCACAAGACTTGCAAATTGTACAATGAGACAAAACCAAAGTCAAATGATTTGTTGTGGGAAATGGAAGGTTTCTTCCACTTGTACTGTTACTCTGACAGACTTAGTAGAAGATCCTTCTTGATCTTGGTGAAAGAAAATACATTATTGTTGTGTTTATGGGTCCTTTTTATTGTCAGTATCATCTATATACATTCCTACAGATTGTTGGAAGATTTTTTTATGTATGTAATGCATATATTCATATTTAATATAATTATTAGTATGTATTATGATGTTAACTGCTATGTTTACTCTTCAGATAAATACTATAACAATATCTTATGAACTTGTACCAAAGCATGAAGATATTTTATCAGTCTGTAATGTGGGTTGATAATTCCATTCTATTATAATGCTCATTGTGAGATACTCCTTAACACTTAAAAAACACAGCAAAAAACTTGCATTGGTCTATTCATTATTATGTTTAACATGTGGTGGTGGTCAGAGGTTGCAGAACTCCTCACTAAACATATTATACAAAAAGTTTGACCATGTTCAAGAAATACAATGAAATTTTAAGCTTCTTTAATATTCAAAATTAATTTCACTAATGCATATGTATAATAAGAGGATAGTTATGATAGTATCTCAATGTCTTGAACTTCTCATCATACTGGCTATGCTGAATAATTTTCACATATATTAAATAAACTAATTAGTGTTTTTTTTGGTAATCTTTGAAAGTATATATGACTTTCTCTAGAAATCACAAAAGCACAAGATTTACAGATATTAAGGCATATACTGAGCCCTGTATCTCCTTAAAAGCTTTTTGTCCTCTACTGTAAAATCAATTGTCACTAGACTAATTAAAACATAGTCACATGTCCTATTTCTTACAGTATTGATTATAAAGTTCAACATGAACAAAACCTTCAAAATTTATTCTATTTTCTACAGTATTGATTATACAGTTGAACATAAACCAAACTACAAAATTTATTTTTAATTAATAAGAAATAATGATGCTATATTCTCCACACCATTCATGCAACTTAGAAGTTTTCTAGGCATCACTTATGGTGGAAGCAGGGAGAAACTATCTGTTGTTAAAAGTAATGCTTTCTTGTTTGAAATCCAATTGAATTAACAGCTACACACTAAATTTGAAAAGAGGAATAAATAGTTGCACTAATATGGGTGTGTCTCTATGAATCTGAGTCTCATTTAAAGCAAAGTAGCTCTTTACAAGCACCAGTTATGTGGTAGATATGGGAGATGAAGATAAATAAAATAACATATAGATCTCATTTTGTACCAAAATAAATAAAATGTTAGGTTATCTATTGAACTCCTCTCACTGACAAATTCATATGGAGTAGGGTATATATTTTTATTAGTTGTCATTTAATTACATTTGTCCCTTCTCATTTCTCACTCCAAACACTTCCACATGACCCTCTGGCTGCCCTTTAAATTTATGAATGACTTCTTTTTTAACAATTGCTATTACTTGCATACATTCACACACACACACGCATATAAATATGTGTGTTCACATGTGCATGTACATACGTTATATATTCATAAATTTATATATGCAATTTTTATTTCATATATAACATATATTTATATATGTGAATAACAATATATATGCATACATATATTACTAAATGTATCCTGTTCAGTGCAGATTATGTTCCTTGTATAAATGTTTCAGGACTATTGGGCAATGGACAAGCAATTGATGCACTCTTCCTCAGGAAGGACCAACTCTCTTGTTTCCAACTTTAATCAGTTTCCCATAGTCCTTTTTCTAGAGTTAAGGCCTCATGGCCTTTGTGTCATTCATATTGGCATGTCTATTAATATCATTCTCGTTCAGCTTTTGTTTAGGTAGTCATGTTGGTGAGACTTTACGGATGTACTTTTAGATGTTATTGCAGACACAATCTCATAGCAAATTTTCTGATCCATGTTTTTCTGCCTCCTCTTCCACAATGTTCCTTGAGCTTTAGGAACATTTAGCTTTATATGGGCCTTCTGTATTTTGGTCATAGATTTGATTGTTACTTTCAGTGGGTCACACACTAACTTTAATACATAATTTTCTCATATAATCTGACTAAATTCATTTCAGTGACTTACCAGTTTACATGGTTTTACATACTTTAAGACATTTTCAAGATTAGAACACAAAACTTTTCAACAGATTTCATCTTATCCTGCCACAATAGCTGAAATAAATCAACTTCAAGGAAAAAAGTTTATTACAGATCATGATTTAGAATGTTGTGTTTTTGATCATTTGGTTGAATTTATTTAGAACTTGTGGTGAGTTAGAACAGCATGTTGGAGGCATATGAAGAAGAAAGTTGATTCTCTTCCAATGATTTGTAATAAAAAAATTCAACCAGTATCAAATACTCCTTTTATATTGGGAAAAGCAGGGTCCTATTATCAAGTTATTAATCTTGCTTAATAATATAAAAATGGACTCACACTGGTACTCAAGACTTTTACTATAGTCTCAAACAAAAATATAGGGCAGGTAAGTTGTAAGTCTCAGCAGCTGCCTAGAGGAAGAAAATAGAAAAAAAAGAAAGAAAAACATTTATGCCCTTTAAATTAAGCAAACATTAATATCAACCACTTGGCAGTAGGGAGAAACCTATTTTGTATATGCCTGTACCCCCATTATTGAAAATAGGCCTTTATCCCTCCTGTAATATATTCAGATTATGGTTTCCCATTTCTTTATTTCACCTAGTCTCTCCCCATTGGCCCTCTCATCAGGATTCACTCCCTGTTAATCATTAAAAAACAATCAGGCTTCTAAGGTGCAATAAGAAAAGAAGATTTAAAAAAAAAAAAACCTAACACATCATAATTGTTCAAAACAAACAAACAAACAGAAGGAAAAGATTCCGAGAGAAAGCATAAGAAACAGAAATCCACTGGTTCACAGCTCAGGAGACCCATAAAAGCAATGAACTGGAAGCCATAATATGTACTCAGAGGGCCCAGTGAAGACTCAGACAGTCACTATACATACTCAATTCTTTGAGTTCATATCAGCTTTGGTCAAGATTGCTTGGTGTCCTCTATTTCTTCTGGCTCTTAGACTCTTTCTGCTTCCTGATATAGGAGTGAAGAATAAAGATAGATTATTGAATCTATTTTGGTCTAAAAACCTCCTCCTCTGCAGAGTTCTCTGAGTCTTTAGAAGAGAGAATTGATGGAGACATCCCATTTAGGGCTGAGCATTCCAAGGTTTCTCATTCTCTGCATAATGTATGCTGTGACTCTCTGTATTTGTTCCCATCTGCTGCAGGAGGAAGCTTCTCTGATTAAGGCTGAGCAAGGCACTGATCTATGAGTATAGCATAATGTCATTAGATGTCATGTTAATGCTGTCATTTCTTTATTTGGAACAGTACTATTTGGCTTTACTCAATGTCCCTAAACTATATAGTCTCAAGTTCAAAGTCACACAAGCATTGTCACAAATGGGTTCTACATTGTGATGTTAAGTCAAATCAGATTTTGGTTGGTTGTTCCCACAAACCTTGTCACACCATTTTCCTAGCACATCTTATAGGCAGGAAACCATTGCAGATGACAACATTTGTACCTTGGTTGATGATTTCCTTTCTCCTTTGGTAGCATGTCCAGTACCTTCTTATACCAATGATGCTAGAATGTAGCATGTGAAGATTTTTTTATGTAAATACCTCTCCACTTATCCATGTTCAATCACTTATGTAGGTGTTGTCTTCAATGATAGGACCTTGTTGTCAGTGTGTAGAAAACAACATGTAGTCTTTGAAATAATATGAATTGTTTCAGGATTATTATGTGACACTTTTGGCCAACAGCTCAATTAAATATGATACAATTGAGATACTGAAAGCTTCATTTAGTAATAAGATGCCCAGTTATATTTGGAGATTTCATTTCAATTGCCTTCATATATGAATATATTTTAGGTAGTTTCTACTGTATTGGGTTTCATACTAACCCTCAAATAGCTTTAATTTGAGCTGTTTATTTCTTAATCACTGCTTCTTCCCTCTCTTCCCTTTCCCCGTCTTTTGATCTTCCTATTACAGACCCTTCCCTTCCATCTGTAGATATGTATTCTATTTCCCTTTCCTAAGAAGATTTATCTGCCTTTCCAAGTGCCTTACTCTATGCCTAAGCTCTTTAGCTCTATGGATTATAGCTTGGCAGTAATCAACTTAACAGCTAATATCTACATAAAATTGCATATATGCCACATTTGTCTTTCTGTATCTGACATATCTCATTCAGAAACATTTTTTTTCTATTTCTAACTATATATGCAAATTTCATTTGATTTTTTTAAGGGCTGAATAACTGCATTGTGTATATTTATTATATTTTCTTTACACTTTTTTGAGGGAAGAAAAAACTGTGGCACTTTGTATTTTAATAAAAGAGAGAAAGAAAGGGTGTGGATTTGGATGGAGTGATAAGAGGAGGAAATCGTGGAAGAGTTGGGGTGGGAGAAACCAAAATAAGAATATGTTGTACAAAAAATATGTTTTCAATAAAAAAATAAATATAACTGAGTTATTTTACAAGAGCCCTTTTAAGAAAAAAAAGCAAGATAGGTAAAATGCATTTTTAATATTCACAAATTTAGAAATAATTTTGAATTTTTAAAGTGGAAAGAATAACCTTATTTGTTTTATTTATTTCTTTATTGCTACAGATTTGTAAATGTCTCCTACAACATTTCCACTTCATTGAATTTCTCTCATTAAGATAAATGCACTGACAATTGCCAAATTCAGGGCATGTGTTCAATGCTCATTTTCTTTGACTTCCCTGTCCTGTGACACTGTTAATGAGTATGAACTTGATCTTTACTTCCTTCCTCCGCAGAGTACATGCTTTAGCTGAACCACATTAGTGTCCAAACATGAGTTGTGTGTGCTCTCCCCTCTAATTTAAACCTTGTACCATCTTGTGCCACCCAATACGGTTATGCCTAAACTGATAATACAGATGGCCATGTATTTCTTTTTCTTTTTTTTTTTTTTTTTTTTTTTTTTTTTTTTTTTTTTTTTTTTTTTTTTTTTTTTTTTTTTTTTTTTTTTTTTTTTTTTTTTTTTTTTTTTTTTTTTTTTTTTTTTTTTTTTTTTTTTTTTTTTTTTTTTTTTTTTTTTTTTTTTTTTTTTTTTTTTTTTTTTTGCTTCTTCTTCTTTTTTTATTATTATGAACAAAGAAGTCACACTTTCTATCCTGTATATCTTTATTCAAGGTCCCTTTCCCCTCCCACCACATCAAGTCATTGTCTCTTCTCCACAACTCCCCACCCCCATCCCCCCACCCCCCGCGGCAGGCGGCAGGTGCTCCCAAACTCCCACTGTCTCGGTATTGCTTAGTTTAGCATCCACTCCTGGCAGATCCAGTTTTCTCCCCACAACTTCAAGACTGAGTCAGGTGTTCCTCTAGGGGGAGTGAGATCCAAGGAGTCAGTCCAAGGTGTTTATGGATAAGAGAAATACATGGTGGTTGCTTCTCTGCTTACTTATCCTACAAAGGAATTGGCTCTAATATGCGTAATATGGTCCTGTTTTTCCAGCTGTCTGGCCTCATAAATGACCACTTCCCTCACTTCATTTTTGCTGAACAATGGCAAACTATTCTAGGTCTCTGAAAATGCCAAGCTTCTACATTTATTGTGACTTTATGTAAATCACCTTTTCTGTTTACAATACCTTTTCTAATTATAATGACTATGAACATGAGAGTGTTTATTCTTTAGTGCAACTAGTTTCCTTACATACAACTCTTCATAACCCTCCTCAGCTAAATTAAGTATTCTTTCAATAAACTCATTTTTTCTCCATCTAATTTTCAGCATAGCATTTGTATGTTGTATTACTACTACTTTTATATTTGCTTTTTAATAGATATGTAGAAACTTTCTTGAAAACAAGAAGCTTTCATCTTAATATATTCAAAACAAACTACAGAGAACTAAATATCTTAGGTAATCATTAAGCACTATTTAGTCCAGCTATGTTCTCTACATTATGTTAAATTGTATGTGTATATAAGTTACATTTCACTAGATATGCCACTACATATTAATTTTATTATCTACCCAGTCAAGGGTCCTGTCTTGTTATTTTTAGTGATCTAGAAAATAATTTCTTGAAATAATTTTTTGTTGTTATTGACATGAGTTTTTTTCCCTGTAGCTTAGTTATAACTAGAATGTTACTAAAGAGCCAAGTCTGATCTTGTACTTAAAGCAATCCTCCTGTCTCAGCTTCTCAAGTGGTGTGATTAGTCATCTATGACACTTTTCCATGGTTTCTCAAAAGATTTTCTGCTAACAAACAGCCCTACTACCACTTCCTAGCAGAGTTCTGACCTGCACATTCTTGGGGGAGGCATGATTAAAAGTTCACTGACATGATTCCAATTTAATCTATGCACACATTAGCAGAGTAATTATTTTAGAAATGCATAACAAATACATTTCAAATTTACTTCCTAAAGTCTTCTTTATTATTTTAAATTGTCTAAAAATGTTGCTCTTTCTGGTAGTTTGAATGTAATTGGCCCCAATAATCTCATAGGAAGTGGCAATGTTAGGAGTTGTGGTTTCCCTGAAGCAGGTGTGTCCTTGTTGGAAAATGTGTGTCACCATGGAAACCTGATTTGAGGTCTCATATATGCATAAGCTATGCCAGTATCTGAGTTCACTTGCCAAAAGATCAAGATGCACTAACTCTCAGCTCCTTCTCCAACACCATGTTTGCCTACATACCACCATGGCCCACCATGATGATAATAGACTAAACCTATGAAACCAGCTTTAATTAAATGTCTTCCTTTACATATGTTTCTGTGGTCATGGTGTCTCTTCACAGAAATTGAAAACATAAGACATTCTTGATTAGGAAGAGTTTAATGTTTAGAAACTTGATTTTTTATTTTTATAAAAAAGACATAAATCTTTACAAAAATAATTTCTCCAAATCTTAGATTTCTTATTTCTCAAATATCTATATTTTAACTGAATATAGTTTAAAATCTATTAGTGTGGGGCTGGAGAGATGGCTCAGTGGTTAAGAGCACCATCTGCTCTTCCAGAGGACCTGGGTTCGCTTCCCAGCACCCACATGGCAGCTCACAACTGTCTGTAGTTCCAGTTCCAGGCAAACATCAAGGCAAATAAATAAATAAATAAGTTTTTTTAAAAAAAGATATCTCCTTAAAAAATAATCTATTAGTGTGTTCTGATATGTGTATATAGGCCAATATGTTCTATAGAAATGCTTTTTATATGAGGATTGTTAGGGTTTTGAGAATATATTGCCATGGTTCACAGATAACTGAGTAATCTGGCAGCAGGTTTCTATGGGTGCAGGATGTGGGAACTGTGGCAAAAAGCAGCATTAGAGAGTAGAAGACTCTTAACAGCTGTTTCTGTGTAGAAAAGAGTTTTGTTGTATATGATTATGATTAACAAAGAAGTTATGGTTATAGTAGCAAAGATAATAAGAAGAAAGAGAAATAAAGGGGAAATAGAAAGCTCCCAAGGAAGATAAAGACAGAAAGAGAGGCAGAAGCAAGCGGAACCTTGCTTTTAAGAGGGCTTGATATCAGAGCCTAGAGGAGATCGTGGCTTGACGTCAGAGTTCTGAGGGCATGGCTCTTAGGAACTAACAGTTATAGATGTAAATCCATAGTATAGATGAAGAAATTATAAGAATTTTCAAGGTAAAATTTCTAAATATCTTAGTAGCTTTTCAGTTACATTTTTTCTATTTTTCTTATTGAGATTACAATATTATTGCAACATTTCTACCTTCTCTCTCTTTCTGCCAGTATCCTCATATATTCATACTTTATCTCTTTCCAATTTGTAGTCGCTTTTTTCATTCATTGTTATTTATATTCATTGTTTATTATTTTAAATATATGTAGATATCCATATATATGTATGTTTATGCACAACTATATGTAAAATTATTTTATATTATGTATTTAACAATACTGAAATATGTTTGAATTATACTAATATTTACTCTGTGTAGTATATAACATATATATTATACACACAAGTATTATATATATACACACACACACATACACACACTCACAGCTGACCATTTGATTTGAGATAAATATTTTTTATGTTCCCAGCATTTCTTAATTGACCGTATTTTTTACATATGGTTGGGGTTTCATGGCCTTTTCCTCAACCACTTCATCATATCTATTGGTGTCAGCCTTGTTCAGCTTAGATCAATCTCCACTCCTTGCAGATCCAGTTTTCTCCCCCCCCTCCCCCCCTCCCCCACCCTTCCCTCAAGAATGAATCAGGTGTTCCTCTAGGGGGAGTGGGATCCAAGGAGTCAGTCCAGGGTGTTTTTGATCCCAAGCTGTTCAGTGGTTGTGGTTTTCAATTCTGCATTTTTTTTTAAAAAAAAAACCTTAATTTTATTTTTGGGTATATATGTTTGTCTGCTTGTTGGAATATGTTTCTTTTATGTTTTCATTAAACTTAAAAGAATGCCATTATGATTCTCTGGATTTCCACTGTGACTGTTGTTATGTTATTGTTATCTCTAATTTTATAAAGAAGATTTTTTTTCTGCCTTTTATATAATTTGAATAATGGTTTGTCAGTCTTACAATGTTATTTTTCTTTAAAAAAACAAACTCTTTGTTTCATTGATTCTTTATATTGTTTTTTTCTCTTTCTATTTTATTACTGTGAAGAGAAAATTCTGTCTGACCCACTGAAGATGAAGAAAAGGAGAGACAGAGAGTTGTTGCAGGTGGTTTGTTGTTGATTTGGGGTGAGATTGCAGGAATGGATTTGGAAAGAAGTGAGGAAGGAAAAGATCTGCATTTAGTCTACTAACTTTCTGGATGACATAGCTAGAGGGTACCCAGGATAAGCTTGCTAGTATTGGAAACTGGGATAATGGGATAAGTTTGGGGAAGGAAAGTTGGAAGAGTTCCACCTAAAAATTTAGAAAAAAGGGCAGAGTGAAGGAGGTCACAATAGACTGTCTTCTAGACAGCTGGAATGAGACTGGCGGATTAGATTTGGAGTAGAGGAGAGAGATATTTAGTTAGTCTACATACTTTCTTGACTGGAATGCTCATGTTTCCAGGGAATGCTTGCTGAATTTGGTGACTGAGATAAAGTGATTAATAATGAGTGTTTGTGTGGAAGATTTGAGGACAAGATTTATGTCATGAAAATGTGTTTAGTTCAGTTTCAAAAGATGCCATATTGCTATGGGATAATACTCATGTACATTGTAAAGTTTTGACACTCATATTTGTTTAATAAAATGATGATTGGGCAGTAGACAGGCAGAAAGTATAAGGGGGGCTATCAACTAGGAGAATTCTGGGAAAAGAAAAGGTAGAAATAGAGTCATCAGTCAGACACAGAGGAAGGAAGATGAGAATGCTACACTGAGAAAAGATACCAAGACATGTGGCTAAATGTAAATAGAAATAGAGGTTAACTTAAAATCTAAGAGTTAGTAATAAGCCTGATCTACTAGACAATAATTTGTAAGTAACATTAAGCCTCCGAGTCAATTATTTGGGAAGAGGCTGATGGGTATTAGGGAGTTGAGGTAGGATAAATAATTCTGGCTACAATATATTCTTTAGCACTTTCAATATTGCTTGAAAGTCTTAAGTAATTTCTGGCAATCAAAATGAATTTGTTGTAATCCCTTATTAAATCATACAAGCAAATTAATTATATATTACCAAAATATATAGACATAGGATATATATTACCATTACAAAGGGGATGTATAAGAGCATAGTGAAGACATAACGAATTCAGGCAAGACTGAAAGTAGGTATTGTCAACATCAAATCCTGTAGCTCTATGCACAGTATCTGGACATCCGATTTCAAAGGATATAGATAGTCCACCCCTCTACTGTTTCTACCTGAACTATCTTATTTAGACTGATTTGTCCCTTTGTAAACAACTTGAAAATATCTCATGTCTCTGGTATCTCCAGTGTCATGTCTTTAATGCCACCAACATTTAGCCACCACAGTTTTACACAAAGGCTTTTTACAGTCTCTTGCTTTCTCAGTGCTTTTGGACAGGGACTCTGGGAATGCATCCTTTGCACTCATCAACTCTCCAAAGCAGTTTGTAAGAATTTGAGACCATTCCCTTCTCTATTTTTTATGACTTTAAATCTAGCAGCATGTAGACTGCCAATTTAGAGTGCCATCTTGGAATGAACCCTGAATACCTTGAATTACATTACAGCCAATACTTTAATTCAGTTGCTTTCTAGCTTCAGAAATGACCTTAGGTTCTTTTTGACAAGTTGGAAGCTTAGGTTGGACCTTGCCCTGGAGTCACCCATGCCTTTTTTTCCAAAGCAGTGCAATGTTCTCCTTAATTGCACTAATCTTCTTAGCAATTACATATTCTCCTTTAGCACATGACTTTGCTGTAACATTAAGCTTCTTATGTCTTTTCTCACCAAACTTTATAGATTGCATTTCTTTTTTTCAGCTCCATTTTCGTTGTAAATTTGCATAAGCATTATCAATTATAACCATGTTGCATAATGTAGAATATGCTGTCTTCAAATTTGCTCCATCAGAAAAATCAGTCTATTTCTTTTTAATTTAGCCTCAGGCAAGTTCTCATAACAGGGACAGAAAATAATCACATTTTTGCCAAAATAATACATGAATACCCTCTAAAGCCAGTGGCTAATATTATTTCCCTTTGGAACCTCTTGATCTGGACCTTCACTGTCCATATTGTTCTCAGAAATACTTCCTTCCAGGCTCCTACTAGGACGCTTTTTAATATCTTGAAGCACTCAATTGCTTTTCTTGTGCAAAGTTCCTAACTCTTATACATTCTTCCCCAGAATAAAAAAGATCAGGGTTTTCACAGAAAACAGCACTGTCTGATACTAATTTTGTATTAGTTACATTTCCTTTGTTATAATCAAACATCATAGCCAAATGCAACTGAAAAGAGGATAGATAAAAGGTTTATCATAGATTACAATGCCAGGGGATTTAGAGTCCATCATAGCAGGACAGAGACATGGCACAAAGTATTAGTCATGGTAGGACAAGGGAGCTCAAAGTTCACATCTTCAACAGCAAGCATGAAGCAGAAATCTAGTAACAATTAAAGTGAAGCAACAAACTCTCCGCATGCAACTCCAGTGTCTTACTTCCTCCAGCAAGTCTACAGCTCCCAAATTTTCCCAGCCAGTGCTACCAACTAGGGATAAATTTTCAAATACCTGAAAGCAGCTGAGCCTATTATGGGAACATTTCTCATTAATATGTATATATATATATAACGTATATATGTGTGTATATAAAAAATATCATATGTGTATGTTTGCTTATATACATACACTATATGTGTGAGTTCCCTATTGCATAAGGTAGCTTTTCAAGTTAGAAGGTATGAGTATGCACTTGAACACCTATCAGTGGGCATAGTGGAAGCTGAATTAAGACAAATAGGGCATGAACATTATAAAATACAACTCTGCATCTCTGTAACAAGCTTGAGAACACCTGAGTAACAGTTTAGCAAGTTGTTTCTAATGACAGAAGACCAGAAACATCTACTGGGGGCAATGCTTTTCACCCCAGACTCCAATAGGAATGAACCTAAATAATTCCAAACAGATTGTTATTTCCTCTCCTAAAACATGCCCAGGAAATGAGAATCTACCCATTGCTAACTAGTTGCATTCTCTTGCAGTCATTATGCCAATATGTACTATTAAGAGGCCTAAATGCACACATTACTGATACAATGAGCCATAATTGCTCTTTTGAAACTGCTGCACAATATCCAATCTATGATTATTTAGGAAATTTACATTCACCCATTATTGATGCAGCAGCTCTTAATAGCACCTTTGTTGTGAGAGGGAATTGTGCTGCTTAATATCTTCTGCACTCTTTGAAATAAGCTGTCACAGCATCAAAAATAATGAAAGTATTTCATACATGTATGAGTGTCTTAAGTGACTCTTCCTGTTGAGGTGAATTTATCAGGGAGACAATTTTTATCTTTTTAAATACTTTTGAAAGTTATTTATTCCAATGCAGGAGGAAGTGTTAATTAACAAAGGATATGAAATAAACTATTTTTAGTGTCACAACTTGAAGAACAATGTTCAGAATATTTTCAACACTATATAAGAAAATATAAAACAAAGCAAACTTCATTTAATTTCACCTTACTCATTCATTTTGTATGTAGCAACATTTAAATAGAGGAAGCATGCCACAACATGTACCTTACTTCATCAGGAATGAAATAGACAATAGTGAAAATATTGCTACTATGTACTGACTTCTACATAGAAATGACAGGATCTTTCAGCAAAGGAAACCCATTCAAATATTTTAAAATATTATATTAATAACAATACAAAGTTTTGCAAACATTTTATCATATATATTTTAAGGACAAAATTCTTCTTTCAAAATTTTTTATGTACAGTAAAAAGTGATCACCAGTACTCTTGGCATAACATCCAAGTATGAAGAAGAGATAGATGTGTAATGCTAAAAGATTTATTCTTAAGATAAATGGGACAAAAGGGGAAGTCAAGAAGAAAGGAAAGAAAGGAAGAATACACTATGAAAGTAAGAAAAATATAACAATAATGATACATGGAAGAAAGGGAAATAGAAAAATAGAGAGTGGTAGATAGAAGAATCAAAGATGAAGGAAGATATACAATAATTTAATTTGGTAATTTCACAAGAATGTTTTAAAAAATTTCTAAATTTAAAATTCTAATTGATACAATATGTGGGAACCAATGCTTATTGCCAGCACATTCAACTACTTTTATCCTGAGTAAAAAAACAGCAGCCAATGTAAACTATATGCAAATGTATGTTTGGGTATGTATGCATATACACTTATATCATCTATTTCTGTATAACCTATATCTATATCTACCTGTATCTATTTATATCATATATGTGCATATACCCCACAGATATTCTCCAAATCATTTTATGGCTCAGAAATTGTTTTCCTTCTTATTTGTATCAATAATTTTAATTTGTTTTTCTTTATCATTTCCAGGAGAAGTTTAATTAGTTTATTCCCCTTTTTCTTTCTAATCTCTGCACAGTTCAGAGGCATGGAAAGACCACAAAGCAAGATAATAAGTAATAGGAAGATTAATTAAGGCAATAAACTGAGAGTACTTTTAATTTATATTTCTCCACATTTCTCACTGGGGAATAAAGAATTTCAAGTTCAGAAGTTGAAATGTTTCAGTTCTCATTATTCTGAACTTAGAGAACTCAAGATTTTATAAAATTGAAACTTTTTCAATTTAATCAAAAAGAAGAACAAAAAAGTATTATGTTTAGAAGGTACTTTTGAAAGTCATTTTCACTTTTCCAGTTTGGCACACAGAATGGATGTGCAATACTGATGTTTTTTTTCAGCAAATTCCACCTGATAGCACTGGGATTGTGCACGAAAGCAACCCAAGACTGTGGATTTGTCGAGGATTCCTGAAAGCACCTAGGAGCACAGAGATCCAATAGACAAGATAATCTGAAGCTTCTTGAGTTTTATCTTAGGCTCACATTTTCTAGACTTTGAAGTCAGTCAGGCTTCTAGAAAAATCCTGAAAATTAACAACAAACAAACAAACAAAAGGGCTATTATCCATAGCCTGTAAATAAGAAAAGAGAGATTTTAAAAATACAATCATTTTAGAATATGTTTTCTATTCCATCTCAACTTTTTAGAAAAAAAAAAAAAACACAACAATTCTGTTTTCCCAATTTCCCATGTCCTAAAATCCTAATAAAATGCAAATTTTCATCATTTCCAGTCTGAAGATAGGTGTATTATTTCCCTGCTGAATTAATGTCAGGCAAGATTCAAAAGGAATGTAGGAATTTTATTTCACTTCAAAGAAATATGTTCTTTTTCTTCTTTCTATGCCCACCAGTTATGTCTATGGAGACTATTTATGGGGTTAGCCATTCTATCCTTACTTGGAAGTGATAAACTTTCACATTCATCTCCATTGCTAGACATGCCAGAAAACATGCCAAAACTTTTAACACGCTGCTCATGGTGAACTGTCATAGTGTCTATAGTATAGGATATCACTATCTATCCTTGACAGTTAGAGTGGTATTAGTCAATTCCTAATGACTAATGAGAAGCTTCGCCCACTAATCAGTTTTCAGTAAATTCTATACATTGACTATCAGAAAGGCATAGTGGAATGTCTGTATGTTTATATGGCAGTAACAAGATAGCACCCTCCACCTTCTTTTGCTTTAAAATCATTTCTAGGAGCAGACCATGTGGTAATGGCTGATGAACATATACACAATTGGAACAAATACAGAACCCAAAAATAGATTCATACAATACTTACAACAGTCTTGACTGAAGTTCAAAGACAATTTAATGAATATAGTCCTTTCAAGAAATGGTGCTAACTCAACCCGTGGGCAAAACTGATGAACATTGTCTCAACCTTATTTAACTTTTGTTCCCAAAATCATCATGGATTTAACTGCAATAAATAAAACTGTAAAAGTATTAGAATAAAATGAGAGACAATATCACTCCAACTATTATATCACAGAGTGTTTTTATATTCTGTCAGGTTATGATTGTAGGCAACAGTGTATTTCCTTACTGACAGAAGGCATCCTAAAACAAAAATGGAAAGTCAGAAACAGAGCTCTGAGCATGAGGCAAGTGGCAGATCTCTAGAAAGATAAGAATTTGTGTGATGTAATAACATTTTCCACAAAATATCTACACAAATATCATCTCTTGGCCTGATCTTGTCTGCTTCTGCATGTTCCACTGTACTCTCAGTTATCAATTGCTTTGGGTTATCCTGAGCTTGTACTCAGAAGGCAGACTCTGATAAAACTAACTTCATCCTGGCAGATTAAGTTTCATGGTAAGTAGAAATCCATGTCAGTTTACCTGTCTATCACAGTCTAATACATAACCAAAAATTATTTCTGAAACATTGGACTTATTTATGTGCTGCAGATGACATGACCTCATTCTTTTTGGTATTTAAGTGTTTTAAATTCATTTTCCATACCAACCAGAGAATCCCCATCTCATTGCTTCTCCTGTTCCTGCTCAAACCTGTTCTCCCCCGACCCACCCCATCACCTCCTCTGGAAAGGTAAGGCCTATATGAGAAGTCAGCAAAGCCTGGCACATACAATCATTTATAATTTGTAATGTATAAAATAATTAGATAACATTCTCTGATTTATATATTAATGACATATAAAATACTTAATGTTGATATGTTTACAAAATAAATTATAATTTTTATATACATGTAGATTTCTGAGAGGACATTCTAGAATGCTCTTGATTTTAAAGGGTAGAACACCAAAATGTTTCTTTTAGGAGTGCTCCCTGAATCTTTGTAGAGTTTTTTTTCTCCACTTTGTATAACTTTCATCTTATTTTACTTAAAATTTCTTACCTCTAACAAATTTGAGATTTATGAGTGGGCCAATATGATTTTATATGAATCTCTAGAAGTGCAAACTGCTGTATACGTTATTTTGATAGTTTAAATGTAAACTCTTGCCTTCTTATGTGAATGCAATATGCTTTTGGTCTCATTTTATTAAAAAATGTAAATGATCTTACATTTTTCAGTCAACAGTTGTAATACTGACTCTGATATGTTGATATCTTTTTGCAGAGGTGCCACACATAGCGTAGTGCCTGTGGTGGAGCTTTATACTGCAGTTGAATTTAGAGTAGTTGGCTGTTATCCTTCAACATAGATACTCATGGCTTTGGAGTCAAATTGGATGACCATTGGGTGAAGGTCAGTATATCTGAATCCTTTAAATATTGAGAGAAGGCACTGTTCTTTACTTTTGACCATTGTCTTTTCAAGTGCAGGAAAGTATGAGGGTAAGTCTCCCAAGCTTCTTTGTAGTTCTACCTCACAGAGTAAGGCCTGTAATAGGGTGTGCTGGCTTGTTTTGTGTGCCAACTTGACACAAGATAGAGCCATCAGAAAGGAAGGAGCCTCGGTTGAGGAGATGCCTCATTAAGATCATATGTAAGGTATTTTTTCATTTTGTAATTAAGAGAGGGTTCAGCCCATGGTAGGTGGTGCCATCCTTGAGCAGGTGGTCTTGGGTTTTATCAGATGTTTGGCTGAACTAGCCAGGGTAAGTAAGCTAGTAAGCACCTCCCTCTATGACTTCTGCATCAGCTCCTGCCTCTTGTATCCTGCCCTATTTGAGTTTTTATCCTGACTTCCGTCATGAACAGCAATGCTGAAGTGTCAGCCTAATAATCCCTATCTTCTCCAAAGAGCTTTTTAGTCATGGTATTTCATCACAGCAATAAAATCCCTAACCAAGACACAAGGAGTCTTGTTTACAAAGAATGTTTTCCTCTAGTAATGACATAGACACAGTGAATCTATTAGGACTCACATTTCTTCCAAGAGTTAATTTATTACAATGACTATTTCTTTAACTCTTATACATCAGGTTCATGAAGAGCTATTTGGATGCTTTTTACAACTTAAGCATTTAAAGCTATAGCTATTTAACTTAATATTGGTAAAGCCTAAATCTATCATATTTTCTATGTAATATTTAATTACCATTGATTTGGGAATATTTTATCTGCCTCATAATTTTGTCTTTGATTCAGGATTTTTATGCATATGTGTGTATATTCATATATACATAAAATTTTAAAACATTTAGACATGTTACAAAATTTAATTAATATTAATATTAGTTAATGACACCCTGGACAAAGAATATAATTCATGCAAATTATAATCTTTAAAATTTATGAACATTTATTTTATATTACAGGCAATCATCAATTTTAATGAATATTTCATATATTCCTGTAGAAAAGGTATATTCTACAGTTTCAATTAAGTGTTATAAATGTACTATCTAAAATTCTCTAGAGTAATGGACTATACATGATACATACTATATATATTTTTTTCAGCTATCTATATGCTTAGTATATATATTTAATTTATGAAAAGTTATTATTTTGGCTTGGATTTCAAGTGTCAGTCAATGGCAATATGCAGAATGGGAAGCCTGAGACAACAATAGTTACATAGACTAAGAACACAGACATCTCAGCCAGGTAGCTTTTCATCCCAGCACTTGGTTGGCAGAAGCAGGCCGATCCAGTGAGTTTAAGGCCAGCCTGGTCTACAACGCAAGTTTCAGGACAGCCAGGACTGTTACACAAAGAAACCCTGTCTAGACAAACAAAAACAAAACAAACAAATAAGAAAAAAAAAAAAAAAACACAGACATTTCAAGTTCCAAATTTACAGCTTGAAACCAAAGCTGTAAAGCCTATAAACATTTTCAAGAATTACTTGTTTGCTATTCCTACTTCTGGACACAGACACATATGCAAGACTCCATATCCAACAACAGAGAGATTTACATATTCGACTTATTGCTACTGTATACATGGTAGCAAAAAAAAATTACATCAGCCTAGCATCTACCAACAAATTAATGGTAAATTAAAATGTGGTACATGGGTTTTGGAAAATTGACTGAGGGGTTTAAAATACATGCTATTATTGCAGAGGACCCTCATTTGGTATCTAGCACCATCAGATTACTTACAGCTGCCTGTATATTCTGCTCCAGGTTATAAAATAGCCTTATCTGTGATCTCCTTGAACCCTTACTCACATAAACATATTCTTGCATCACATAGACATGCATTAAAAGGAAAAGGGGAAATATGAAAAGGAAATCTGTTACATACAAAAGTGTAATATTGTTCTTATGTAAAGAAAAAAAGTAATTTTGGGGAATATAGACGGATCTGGAAAGTATAACAAATTATGAGACCCACATTTAGAACAAAAACTGTCTTTTTCATGTTGTCCATAACCCCCAATATGCATATACATCAATATAAACAGAGATACATACAAGTAATCTTTAAATTACTAGAAAGAAGAGAGAAAAGGGAAGGTGATAAGGAAGGACAGTGGTGGGAAAAGGGCATTTGGAATGTGTAAGAGGAAATGCAGCCAGCAGGGATTCTTCAGGAGGGGACAGTGGTCACAAGGGAAAATGATACAAAGAAAGAAAGCTACACCACAAAAACAAAACAGAGGAACAGTTTACTTAGCTTTGATACTAGGGGGAGGGGCCTGGTCTTACCTCAGTTGGATACACCAGACTGCATTTACTCACCATGGGAGTACTTAGACATCCTGAGGAGTTGATGAGTTGATGGGGTGGGGGGAAGTTGGGGGAGAACAAGGAAGAGGGAGAGAAAGGGACAATGGTGAGTTTATTTGCTTTTTTTTTTCCCTTAAAGTCTTTCCCAGGAAAGAGAAAGAAATAGTTATGGATGCAATTTAAATTTGCTTTTAAAATCTCTATTAAATCAATTTAATAGTCAAAATTAATCAACACATAATATGTGATCAGAAAGTCAATAGTGTGCTTATGTTCACTTCTTTTTGTTTTGTCTTAGATTATAAGGTTCTATAACAATGAATTATAAACTGAGTCATTTAGACAACAGTCTACTCAGTCATTATTCTATAGACTAGATGTCTTTTATCAAGGAATCAACACAGTTGCTTTTTCTCATGGCCTCTTTGCTTGACTGCTACATGCTTGTCTTCTGTCTCTGCAATTATATATTACCTTTTGTACATTTTTGTCATAGTTGACTACTCTTACAAAGACACTATAAGTATTAGATTGAGAATACTTGCTATATGCTCATTTTAGTATAATTGTTTAGCTTAATTATCAGGTTCTTTATACAAATTTAGTTGTCTCATGTGATAATGAAACACAGAATTTTAATACAGAAATTTGAAAAAAGACACACTCAGATAAGATGACAAGATCTATTTTGATTCAAATATGTTACTTCTAATTCTTGCAGATGTGATAGTACTAACAGAAAGGGAGTTAGGAGAGATGATTTAGTTATGAGAGATCTTTCCAGTAGAAGAATTTTTAAAAAAAACGTTCAACATTCTTCTTAAGTCAAATAAGGATATGCTAGGTGAACATAAGCTGTCAAATGATAACAATTTAATTTGTTGCTTTACTTAGTGCAACATTTAGAGAAAAACATTTATTTTATTTGGAATTCACAGGATGGCATTTTGTTATAGTAACACAAAAAAAATAAGCATTTAGCTCAGTACCCTGGACCTTCTAACTTTTAATCTACTTTTACTTCAAATACTGAAAAAGTGATAGGGTTACTTAAAAAAAAGTTCTACTTTGGAACACAAGTATTCATATGCAATACACACAAAAAGTAATATGATACAGACTATATTAAAGGAAAATAAAATTGGAATCTGAGATACTCCTAAACACTATAAATTGAAGTCACTATTACACAAGGGTTCAGAGACTAATGAGGGTTCTGGTCACCATAGATGAAGTTAACAAGATATTTCATGACAAAGTCCGACTTAAACAACACCTATCTGCATATCTGGACCTTCACAAAGTATTAGAGGGAAAACTCCAACCTAAGGATCCCAAATATATCAATAAAACCAGAAACAATTGATAATCTCACTTAAGAAAAGCCAAAAAAAAGGAAATACATACAAGCTATCACCAAAATAACAGGAAATAACAATGGTCCCAAATATCCCTTAATATCAATGGACTCAATTCACCTATAAAAAGATACACACTAATATAATGGATACAAAAACAGAAGCCATCCTTATGATGCATACAAGAAACACACGTCAACCTTAATGACAGACACAGACTCAGAGTAAAGGATTGGGAGATTTTCCAATCAGATGGACCTAAGAAACAAGCTGATGTTGCCTTCCTAATATATGTAACAAAGTAGACTTCAAACTAAAATCAGTTAAACAGACCAAGATGCACATGACATACTCATTTCAGGGAAAATTGATGAAGATGAGATTTCTTTTTTTTCCTTCTATATCCTTATTCAAGGTCCCTTCCCCCTCCCACCACATCAGGTCATTCTTTCTTCTCTACAAATCCCCATCCCCTCCCTGGGCAGGCAGGAGGCAGTCCCATGGTCCCACTGACCCAATATTGCTTAGTTCAGTCTCCACTCTCCAGCAGATCCAGTTTTCTCCTCCATCCCTCAAGAGTGAGTCAGGTGTTACTCTAGGGGGAGTGGGATCCAAGGACTCAGTCTGGTGTGTTTCTCATCCCAAACTGTTCAGTGGTTGTGGTTTGCAGCTTGGGCATGCTTTGCTTTTTCTTGTTTGTTTGTTTGTTTTGAGTCCACTAATGAGTGAGTACATCCCCTACTTATCTTTCTCAGTTTGTGATACCTTGCTCAGGATGATATTCTACAAATCCATCCATATGCCTGCAAATTTTAGGATATCATTTTTTCTTACTGCTGAGTACTACTCCATTGTGTAGATGTACCACAGTATGTTAATCCATTCTTCAGTTGAGGGACATCTAGGTTGTTTCCAGGTTCATGCTATTACAAATAATGCTGCAATGAACATAGTTGAACTAATGCCTTTGGCGTGTGACAGTGCATCTTTAGGGTACACAGACAGAAGTGATATTGCTGGGTCCTTGGGGAGATTGATTCTCAATTTTCTGAGAAACCACTATACTGCATTCCAAAGTAGCTGAACAAGCTTACACTCCCACCAACAATGGAGGAGTGTTCCCCTTGCTCTGCATCCTCTCCAGCATAGGCTGTCCTCTGTGTCTTTTATCTTAGCCAATCTAAGAGGTGTCAGGTAGTATCTCAAAGTTGTTATGATTTGCATTTCTCTGATGGCTAAAGATGATGAGCATTTTTCAGGTGCCTTTCAGTCATTCGTAATTCTTCTGCTGAGAATTCCCTTTTTAGATCTGAACCCCATTTTATGATTGGGTTATTCAAGGTTTTGGGCTCTAGATTCTTGAGTTCTATATATATTTTAGAGATCAGTCCTCTATCACTTGTAGGGTTGGTGAAAATCTTTTCCCATTCTGTAGGCTGGAGTTTTGTCCTATTGACAGTGTCCTTGGATTTACAAAAGCTTCTTAACTTCAGGAGATCCCATTTATTGATTGTTGGTCTTAGTGTTTGTGCCACTGGTGGTATATTTAGGAAGTGTTCACCTATGCTAATTCATAGAAGTGTATTTTCCACTTTCTTTTCTATCAAGTTTAAAGAGGCTGGGTTTATGTTGAGGTCTTTGATCCACTTGGATTTGAGTTTTGTGCAGGGTGACAATATTGGATCTATTTGCATTTTTCTACAAACTTTCATCCAGCTATGCCAACACAATTTATTAAATATAGTATCTTTTTTCCATTGAATATTTTGGGCCCCTTTGTCAAAGATCAGGTGTTCATAAGTTTTTTGGTTAATATCTGGATCCTATATTCTATTCCATTGATCCACAAGTCTGTTCTTATGCCAGTACCAGGCTGTTTTTATTACTGTAGCTCTATAGTATAACTTGAAGTCATGGATAGTGATACCTACTGAGGTTCTTTTGTTCAGTAAAATTGTTTTGTCAATCCTGGCATTCCTGTTATTCCAAATGAAATTGAGTATTGTTCTTTCAAGGGCAAAAAATATTGTGTTGGGATTTTGATAGGCAATGCATTGAATCTGTAGATTGCCTTTGGTAGAATTGCCATTTTTACTGTGTTGATCCTACCTATCCAGGAACATGGGCGAGCTTTCCATTTTCTGAAATCCTCTTCAATTTCTTTCTTCATGGATTTAAAATTTTGGTCAAGTAGATCAATTACTTCTTTGGTTATAGTTACTCCAAGGTATTTAATACTATTTGCAGCTATTATGAGAGGTAATGTTTCCCTTATTTCTTCTTCAGCTCTTCTATCTTTAGTGTATAGAAAGACTACTGATTTCTTTGAGTTAATCTTGAAGGTGTTTTTCAGTCATAGCAGTTCCTTGGATGAATTTTGTGTGTCACTTATGTATACAATCATATCATGTGCAAATAGAGATAGCTTCACTTCTTCTTTTCCAATTTGTATCCCCTTAATCTCTTTTCGTTCCCTTATTGCTTTAGCTAAAACTTCAAGAACTATAATGAATAGATAATGGGAGAGAGGACATCCTTGTCTAGTTCCTAATTTTAGTGGGATTGCTTTAAGTTTCTCTCCACTAAGTTTGATACTGGCTGTCAGCTTCTTATAAATCGCCTTTATTATATTTAGGTATTCTCTGTGTATTTCTGATCTTTCCAGGGCTTTACTCATAAAGGAGTGTTGGATTTTGTCAAAGGCTTTTTCAGCCATCCTTCTGTTGCCTACAAGAAACACACCTCAACTGCAAAGACAGACACAGGCTTAGAGTAAAGGGTTGGGAAAAGATTTTCCAGTCAAATGGTCCTAAGAAACAAGTGGGGGTTGTCATCCTAATATCTAACAAGTAGACTTTAAGATAAAAGCAATTAAAAGGGACCAAGATGGACATTACTTATTCATCACAGGAAAAATTGGTCAAGAGGAGATTTTAATCCTGAATACTTATGCATCTAATATAAAGGCACTTACCTATGTAAATGAAACACTGTTAAAGTTCAAATCCCACATCAATTCTTACGCTCTAATAGGGAGACTTCAATACCCCACTTTCATCCCTGGATAGGTCAACCAGACAGAGACTCAAGAGAGAAATAAGGAATCTAAAGGAGGTTATGATGCAAATGGATTTAATAGATATCTAAAGAATCCATCCAGACGCAAAGGAATATACCTATTTCTCAGCACCCCATGGAACTTTCTCCAAAAATGACCACAAACTTGGTCAAAAAGAAAATATCAATAGATACCAAAAAATGGAAATAATCCCATGTAACATATCAGACCACCAGGGCCTAAAGTTAGAGTTCAACAACATCAAAAATCAAAAAGAGCCTACCAGCTCCTGGAAACTAAACATCACTCAGCTGAACCATCTCTGAGTCTAGGACGAAATTAAGAAAGAAATCAAAGTCTTCCTAGAATTTAATCAAAATGAATCCCCAATATATCCAAACTTGAGGGACACAACAAAGCAGTCTTAATTAGGAAAATTCATAGTGTTAGATGCCTACATGAAAAACCTAGACAAATCCCACACTAGAGACCTAACAGCTCAGCTGAAAGTCTTAGAACAATTAGAAGCGATCTCACCTAGAAGGAGTAGACATCAGGAAATAATCAAACTTAGAGCTGAAATCAATACAATTGAAACAAAAAGAACAATACAAAGAATCAATAAATCTAAGAGTTGGTTCTTTGAGAAAGTCAACAAGATAGATAAGCCCTTAGCCAAACTAATCAAAAAACAGAGAGAGAGTGTTCAAATCAACAAAATCAGAAATGAAAAGAGGGGCATAACAACAGACCCCCAGGAAATCCAGAGAATTATCAGATCATACTTTGAAAATCTGTATTCCACAAAAATGGAAAACCTAAAAGAAATGGACAGCTTTCTGGACAGGTACCATCTACCCAAATTAAATGAAGATCAGATTAATTACCTAAACAGGCCTGTAATCCTTAAGGAAATTGAAGCTGTCATTAAAAGCCTCCCCCAAAATAAAAGCCCTGGTTCAGATGGTTTTAGTGCCGAATTCTACAAGACATTCAAAGAAGAATTACTACCGTTACTCCTCAAACTATTTCACACAGTAGAAACTGAAGGAATATTGCCAAATTCCTTTTATGAGGCCACAATTACCCTAATACCCCATTCCACTCAAAGGCAAAGCAAAGAAGGAGAATTACAGACCAATTTCCCTCATGAATATTGATCCTAAAATTCTCAACAAAATTTTAGCAAACCGTATACAACAATGTATAAAAAATATCATCCACCAAGACCAAGTAGGCATTATTCCAGAAATGCAGGGCTGGTTTAACATACGAAAAACCATAGATGTTATCCATCATATAAACAAACTAAAGGAACAAAACCACATGATAATATCCTTAGATGCTGAAAATGAGATTTCAATATTGAATATTTATGCCCCTAATATAAGGGTACCTACCTATGTAAAAGAAACACTACTAAATCTGAAATCCCACATCAATTCTCAACCTTAATAGTGGGAAACTTCAGTACTCCATTTATCCTTGACTAGGTCAACTAGACAGAGAGTCAACTGAGAAATAAAGAGTCTAACAGAGGTTATGAAGCAAATGGATGTAATAGATATTTACAGAACCTTCCACCTAAATGGAAAGGAATATACATTTCTCAGCACCAGAAATGTATAAAATTGAACTTTCTATAAAATTGACAACATAATTTATTATAAAGCAAATAACAATATATACATCCAAATGGAAATAATCCCTTGTATCATATCAGACTATAATGGCCTAAAGTTAGAATTTAACAGCATCAAAAATAATAGAAAGGCTACCAACTCATGGAAAGTAAGCATCACTTAACTGAACCACCTCTGGGTCAAGGGAGAAATTAAAAAGGAAAACAAAGTCTTCTTAGAATTTAATGAAAATAAATCCACAACATAACCCTCTTATGAGGCACAATGAAAGCAATATTAAGAGGAAAATTCATAGGACTAGAGGCCTACATGAAAAACTTAGAGAAATACCACACTAGAAAACTAACAGCACAGCTGAAAGCCTTTTAACAATTAGAAGCAAACTCATCTAGAAGAAGAATACAGCAGAAAATAATCAAACTTAGAACTGAAATCAATACAATTGAAAGAAAAAGGATGATACAAAGAATCAAGGATTTGCTAAGAGTTGGTTCTTTGAGAAAGTCACCAAGATAGATAAACCCTTATCCAAACTAAACAAAAAGCAGAGAGAGTATCCAAATCAAGAAAAATCAGAAATGAAAAGGGGGACATAAAAACAGACCCCCACAGGAAGTCCAGAGAATTATCAGGTCATACTTTGAAAATCTATACTCCACGAAAATGGAAAACCTAGAAGAAATGGACAACTTTTTGGTGAAGTACCATGTACAAAAATTAAATCAAGATCAGATTAAATACCTAAACAAACCTATAACCCTAAAGACAATTGAAGCTGTCATTAAAAGCCCCCCAAATAAAATATAAAAGCTACAAGAGATATAATAAAGAAGGACAATTATAGACCAATTACCCTTATGAATATTGATGCTAAAATTCTCAACAAAATTTTTGCAAACTGTGTACAACAATATATAAAAAATGTCATCCACTTTGACCAAGTAGGCTTCATCCCAGAAATGCAGGGCTGGTTCAACATATGAAAAACCATAAATGTCATCCAAAATATAAACAAACTGAAGGGAAAAAAGCACATGATCATATCCTTAGATGCTGAAAAAACCTTTGACAAATCCAACACTCCTTTATGATAAAAGCCCTGCAGAGATCAGGAATAAAGGGAAAATATCTAAAGATAATAAAGATGATAGACAAGAAGCCGACAGCCACAATCAAACTTACTGGAGAAAAACTCAAAGCAATCTCACTAAAATCAGGAACTTGACAAGGCTGAGAACAAAAAGGATATTAAGGGAATACCAATTGGAAAAACAGGGCAACTGTCTCTGTTTGCAGATGATATGAGTGTATACATACTGATCCACAAAATTCAATCAGGAACTTCTACAGCTGATAAACACCTTCAGCTATGCAGCACGATACAACATTAACTCAAAGAAATCAGTAGCCCTCCTATACACTAAAGGTAAAAGGGCTGAAAAAGAAATAAGGGAAACATCACCTTTTATAATAGCTACAAATAGCATTAAATGCCTTGGAGTAACTATAACCAAAGAAGGAACAGATCCATTTGACAAAACCTTTAAATTACTGAAGAAATAAATTGAAGAGGATATCAGAAAATGAATAGTTCTCCCATGTTCCTAGATAAGTAGGATCAACATAGTAAAAATGGTAATACTACCAAAAGCAATCTACAGATTCAATGCACTGCCCATCAAAATCACAACACAATATTTTTCGAACCATTAAAAAACAAAACTAAATTTCATTTGGAATAACAGGAAAGCCAGGACTGCCAAAACAATTTTGCTCTACAAAAGAACCTCAGGAGGTATCACCATCCCTGACTTCAAGGTATACTATGGAGCTACAGTAATAAAAACAGCCTGATACAGGCATCAAGACAGACTTGTGAATGAATGTAATGGAATCGAAGATACCAACATTAACCCAAATACCTATGAACACCTGATCTTTGGCAAAGAGGCCCATAATATCCAATGGAAAAAAGATAGTATCCTTAACAAATGGTGTTGGCATAGCTGGATGGTAGTGTTTAGAAAAATGCAAACAGGTCCATGTCTGCCACCTTGCAGATAACTCAAATCCAACTGGATCAAGACCTCAACATAAACCCAGCCACATTAAACTTGTTAGAAAAGTAAGTGCAAAATACCCTCTAATGCATTGGCACAGAGGACCACTTCCTAAATATAATATCAGTACCACAGACACTAAGAACAACAGTTAATAAATGGGACCTCGTTAAACTGAGAAGCTTCTATAAAGTCAAGGACACAGTCAATCAGGCAAAATGACAGCCTATATAATGGGAAAAGACTTTTTTCACCAATCCTACAACTGACAGACGACTAATCTCTAAACTATGTAGAGAACTCAAGAAACTAGGGCCCAAAACCTTGAAACCCAATAAAAAAATGGGGTTCAGAATTAAAAAGGGAATTATCAGAAGAATTACAAATGGCTGAAAGGCACATGAAAAAGTGCTCGACATCTTTAGCCATAAGAGAAATGCAAATCAAAACAACTTTGAGATATCACCTTGCACCTGTCAGAATGGCTACAGTTAAAGACACAGATGACAGCCTATACTGGAGAGTTTGCAGAGCAAGGTGAACACTCCTTCATTGTTGGTGGGAGTATATGCTTGTTCAGCCACTCTGGAATGCAGTATGGTAGTTTCTCAGAAAACTGGGAATCCATCTTCCCAAGAATCCAGCAATACCACTCTTAGGCATTTAACCTAAATTCACACATTCACACTGGAAAAGCATTAGCTCCACTATGTTCATAGCAGCATTATTTGTAACAGCTAGAACCTGGGAACAACTTAGATGCCTACCACCTGAAGAATGGGTTAATAAATTATTGTACATCTACACTATGGAGTACTACTCAGCAGTTAGAAAAATTGATATCCTAAAAAATTTGCAGGCAAATGGATGGATTTGAAGAATATTCTCCTGAGCAAGGTATCACAAACTCAGAAAGATAAGGAGGGGACGTACGCACACATTAGTAGATTTTAAACAAATAGCAACGCATATCCAAGCTGCAAATGATAACCACTGAATTGCTTGGGATGCGAAACACCTTGGACTGGCACCTTGGAGCCCATATCCTTCAGAGGAACACCTGACCCAGTGTTGATGTTGTGATGAGGAAAGTATTTTTGCCTGAGGTGGATTCTAAACTGAGCCACCTTGGGACCATGGGACTGCCTGCCTTTACTGGGGAGGAGATAAGAAGATGGGGAGAAGAGAGAGTGACTGGGAGAGGTGGGAGGGAGAAGGGAGTTTGAACAAGTGGTTATATGAGTAAAAAATGAGACTTTTTCATAATAATAATTATTTTAAAAAATAATGGGTGGTTCAATCGGAGCATAAAGGAACAGAATGTTTATCAAAATGTGAACAAGAAAAAAATGTTTCCAGAGGATTTTAGGTAGAAATTTAGACTCAAGAATTTGAGTATCTTGAGATTTATAAGACCTTTTGGACTGAGACTTCTGAGTAGTCCTGGCAGCTTTAGATGTAGGAACTCCTGAAAATTAACTAAATGAATTTTTAATTATGAGATGGACACAAATTTTCAAGGAAGTGGTGTGACTATTAACTGTTCTTAGAATCAACATCAAAGATACTTGTCCTGAAGATTTATTTGCCAATGAAGCAGAATTCAGTTCTTGATATGTAGATGAAGAAAACTATCATTGTACCATTCAATTAACTCATTGGTGACTTTTAAATATCATTGAAAATTGGGAAGTGAATGAAAACTTTGAAATTGGCATATTAGGCAGCATACCCTTGGAGCCACAGGAACTCTATCTTGTCCCTACTGGTCTTTTCTCTGTCTTTTTGTAAAGTACAGTGAGATAGACATGTTCTCTCTCTTCCAGGGTACCTGCATCATGTACTGCCTTAAAGTACTGTAGTCAATTGACAATGTCATAAAACTTATAAAAACATGAGCCAAAATAAATACTTCTTGCCTTCAGGGTAATTTTCTCAGGTATTTTGTCACTATCTCTAATGCACTTTTGCCTTTATTTGTTTATCTTCTAGTTGACTAATCCCACTTCCTCAAATTTTTCTTTATGACATATCATGATCAGCTGGAAAAATTAAATGAATTAATATTTTTATTATGCATAACATTCAAATATTAATATAAGATATTAAATATATGTTAATGGTATATATTACATATGTTATATAATATATTCATCCCTTTCATAGAGGCACAATGGACTAACTCATATAATTTATGAATTGAGTCTTGAGAATTATAAACTGAATTAAAGTATCTGGAATCATCATGGTAAAATTTATACAACATCTATATCTTATTTTGTATACACCTATTTGTATAATCAGTAAAATTTCTTTCTGCATTTTGATCTTCAATGCTTGAATAATTTTATATAAATTATTTGGATTCATTATAGCAGTTTGTAGCTAGGTATTGCTTTCCAATAGTCATTAAGAGTTCATATAGTGGCGCTGTAAAGAGGGCTCAGTTAGGAGCATCTGTTTTCTCTCAGAGGCACAGGGTCTGGCTCTCAGAAACTACCACGTGGCTCACAGCCATCCATTACTCCAGTTGCAGGGAATCTGACACCCTCTTCTGACATTCACAGGCATTAAACACATAAGTAGTACACAGACATATGTAAAGAAAACACTCATATACACAAAATAAAATATTTTAAAAGACTTGAAAGTATTTGATAGTCATGATTTTTCAAAAAGTACTTTAATTTATGAATCAACCTAAAATATTATAATTTCAAATCACAAAAAAACAAAAATAAAACTTGTGGACTATGGAGTACAAGTGAACTATTATACAGAAAGAGTATTGTAGAAAGGCTAACAGAGAATGTAACAGATATGATTTGGCAGAGTTGACTTTTATTAATTTAAAGCTACCAACATGTTGTAAAAGTATGGTTTATGTTTGAACAGCTCCCTTAATTAGTTTCTCTAATATAAATCTGTAGAAATGTGAACATTTTTTGAAACTAGAAAATTAGCATTGATACAGTATACTAAATTATTTTTTCTTAAGAAATTGCTACTATTTCCTGGTTTTGCCTCTGCTCTAAACACTCACATTTTTTTTAATTTAAAATTTTCTTTGGTTTTTATGATTGTAATCACTTTTAGAATTTTTTTTCATAGAATATTGGTGCTTTTGAAGTACACTAGGAAAGTATATTGAACATTTTCTCAATTGTACAAATTGAATTATCTTTCAAACATATAGTATGCTTTCTCATGGTTAGAGTGAGAATGTCCATTTGTTTGCATATTATATAAATTATATCTTATTCTTTAGTGCATGAGGTCAAAAAGGTATGGTATCAAAGTAATTTATTAACAGTCAGAATTATTAATATGGATAGCTGGCTAGAGTTTTATGTGTTGGGATCACTGATTATAATTAAACAGATTTGGAATTCACAAGGATAACTCCACCTTAGACTACTAGCGACAGTGGAGAGGGTGCCTGACCTAGCCTACCCTGGTAATTAGATTGGTGAATACTCTAAATATCATCATAGACCCTTCCTCCAGTAAGTGATGGAAGCAGATGCAGAGATGCATAGCCAAGGACTAGTCTGAGCCGGGAGAGTTCAGTCAAAGAAAGGGAAGGGGATTATATGAGCAAGGTGGGTCTAGATCATGATGTAGAAATCTGCAGAGACAACTGAACCAAGATAATGAGAACTCGGGAACTTTAGATAGACAGCTATGGAGCCTGCAGGGAACTTGACTAGAATCTCTGCATAGAGGAGGAGACAGTTATGTAGCTTGGTCTGTTTGAGGGGACCCTGGCAATGGGATCAGGATCTATCTCTGGTGCATGAACTGGCTTTTTGGAGCCAATTACATATGGTGGGACACACCTTACTCATCCTTAATACATGGGAGAGCGACTTGGTCCTGGCTCATCTGAGTGTACCAGGCTTTGCCAACTCCCCATGGGAGGGCTTATCCTTTCAGAAGAGGGGATGAAAGGTGGGGTCCTGGGAGGCTGGACCGGATCAGGAGGAGGAATGACAGGGGGATCTCTGGTTGGTATGTAAAATGCATTAAAAATTCTTAAATAAAAATTAATTAATCTGACTTTCATTTATGATTAGTGAATGCCATATTGGTTGTTGCACTGAAATAATTAAATATTCTATACTGTTTAGTATCCACATAGAAATCCTGCCTAAAACAAATGCATTATTGTAATTTTCTTTTTCTATTGTTTAGTGTACATTTATAAACTGAGTTTTTAATGTATGGAAGAACTGTCCTTTCTATGTCATTCAATAATTCATTTATGCCATTTTATATAAATATTTAATATAAAAATTTTGTCCCATTACTCAATTATTTATTTGATGCTCAAATAGTCATAGTTTGATGGTTGGCATTTCATTCAAGCTGCATGCTGGGGATGATATAATTTCCATAGTAGAAAACTCTTAAAAGCTTTATTGCAAATGATTTTATTGATGAAAATTCTAGAAAAATAAAAATATTTTTAATTTTAACAGGCATTTATTCTGAATTAAATGATGATGGGAACCAACAAAACATAGATTCCAAACATCAACAAGCATCTAAAATTTAACAAGTGATATAATTATAAATGGCACTTTTAAAATAAAGAAACATTCCTTTATTTTAAGAAATACACATCTAATAAAACAATTGCTTGCTGTTTATTTTGGAAAAGATTTTCTGCATGATAAAAATAACTTTATTTAGAACTTGTGGAAACAAACGCCAGATGATAGTGAAGGTGGAAAATCAACGTTATTTCAAATTTTTAAATAAACAAAGTAAAATATATAAAAAGTTTGTGTCCAAATTAATGCTTTCATATTGCTAAGAATATCCTCTCAAAAAACAATCATAAAATTTTTAATAATTTATGTCAAATGATTTTCAGTCTGGTGTTATTTATTGTCAAAAACTGGACTAAAATCAAATATTTGACTACATAGATTGTTTAAATAAATCTGATAGATTAAGGAAAGAAGACCCACATGCCTGGTTATAATGTGCTTATAATAAAGTTTCAGATGGTTCTTGTATTATTCTTTTTTATATATGACTATTTTCAATGACCATACATAATAAAACACAAGCAGTTTGATACCTTAAATTAGTCTGTCACTCTATATTGCTGTAAGTATAAAACAAAAAATGCCAGAATGTATTTATGACATGAAACTGAGATTTGCCTAAAATATGCCTGTATTTTAAAAGAGGTTTTATTTATTTTTTTATTTTACTAACTACTTATGTAAGATTTCCTGGAGTGCTGTCTTCATTTTGTGAGACTGGCTGTATATCTGAATGCAATCAAAGCAACTCTTTGTGTGTGTGATGATTGAGTCACATGGTAACTGTGAACATCAATTTTACTAACTTTTTATGTTGACTTGATAAAGTTTGTGTACATTTTTCTAAGCTGTTAAGCTGTTAATTACTTTAGGAGCTAGCACACTCTGAGACATGACTCTCTTGTCCTAGAACACTACTTTCCAGTAACAATGAATGTCTGCAGCAGGCACTTGACTGGGAGGTGGCAATGTCATAAAAAATGAGCTGTTCCTGTCTTATGATGCCTGATGACTTTTCTCCGTGTTCAGTCTCTCACTTCCCTCTCTTATCCTCAAGCTACAGATGTTATCTGTAATCAGGAGTGAAGGGATGGATGCACTCTGCAGGCTATCACCTGAGTGATTGCAGCATTTAGACAGCGTGATAATACTTGAAAGCATACAGTGTTAAAAAAAATGAAGTCTAATAAGGTTTTTCTTTCAAAATATATATATATATATATCATATACAAAATCATTAATTCATGGATCTTTCATTCACCCCCTATCAAAATGTTCATTTCTAAGGTCATCTAAGGTGAGCTATTTAATTCAGCCAATCGTTCAGCCTTCCATAGCTAGTAGACCATTTGGCGATGTAATTCTCCAGACTGTCATGTTCAGCAATTGGACTGGACATAGTCTTATTAGAGAAGGGCTTTTCCCTGATTAATCACAATCAGTTCCCAGGTTCTGAAGAGCACTAGAAATTTGTGGAACTAGTTTTCAGAGACACTCATGCCAACTGTTCTTATCAGAAGTGGGGCTTTTCATACCTACAAAATTAGAAACTGAAATCCATTGTATCAGTGTTCCAGGAAAACAGTCTCTCGTGTTATCAATTTAAAGGGCTGTAAATCCTATATAACCTTTTTTTCTATTTGCATTCTAAATACAATAATTATACATCTAATTTCAGAATATCATTCAGTTCACATTCTAGAGATCTAGATTTTTCTAAACAAAATAATTGTTTCCTTGACTAATAAAACAATAATCTTAAGATACAGCATTTCTTTGAAACTGAATCTAATTTAGAATTATTTAAGATACTATAGTAGCATGGAATTTATTTTATTTGGGGGTGAATCTATGATATAAAATTGATATTATGTCAGAGCAATCATTATAATGATCACTCAGCTTCATTCTAAAATACCACTCAGAGTCAGTTGTAATAGGAGTCTTTAGAGACTATAATGAATCTGGCAATTTATAGTCACACTATTTCTGTAACACAGTTGTGAACATAGCCTTGCATCATGGCTGTGAAATAGTGGCCACATATGACATAGAATAGTGGCAGGGTGACAGAAATGAGGACATGTTTGTAGGATAATATGAAGATGTTGTTTTATGGTGCATAAGAAGATTTTCTTATGGGCTCAGACATTTTACAGCTTTGGGCAAGTTGGAATCTTTGTTTTCACATCTGAAATGTAAAGATACAGATGCCTGTCATAGTCCTGTAAACACAGTGTGATTTAGGTGGTGTGTGATGTATTACAAAGGATCAACAAATGATGTTTTTTAATATACAAAATAAAGAATATCTTTAAAATATGCATGTCACTATATTCCATAGAAAAAATCAAAATAAAATTCACAACATGTGGAAGGAGATTTTATCGATAGTTATATTCATTAATGTTTTTATTGAATTTGTAAGTCATATATTTAATATTTGAAATTATAAATGGATACATATGCCAATTCTCTTTCCCATTTATACTTGTCACTAGACTTAATGTCAATAGACTTGTCACTAAATTTAAGTATTGTATGAATTTACTTCATTTTTTAAGAGGTGAGATATAATCAAATATATGGATAAGATGTTCCTCTTTGTTTGGAAATAAAAAGTATTCCAAATGTCTTTGTATAATTTTTGCCCATTGCTTTGATTGTTAGACAATTTTAAATTCTATGACTTTCAATAAACATTGCTGTTATGAATGTCATATCTATGTGAAAGTATATCTGTTGGATGCATATATATAAATGAAATTATAGGCTTAAGTCATGTGTAGTAGAAATCTTCATAGGTATTGAACTATTGCATTATAATTATATTACTTTTCTTCTCTCAGTAGGAGTACATAAGAAATTGTCATATATCATGGTATGATGTATACATGATATTTGTGGTAATTATTACTTGAATCATGCACTTATAACGCAGCTTTCCTTGCTAGAAGTAATTCTTTCATAAGGTTGTAGGACTCAGACCATTTTGAAGCTGAGAGTTCAGGAAGATTTGCAGAGTCTTAAAGTTTAGTTTTATATAGTAAGTTATTTTATCTAACACCTTATTTATTCTCTCTTCTAGAATGTATCAAGTATTATGAGAGACCCCATCAGTGACAGTGGTTCACTAATGACCAACTAATAATCACTTATTCTAAAGCAAGACCCAGGAATTCACTAACGTCTTGACAAAATGAGGTAGAAAAATGCAATTTGATTATATTTAGCAAAAATTCTTAGGACCTTCTCTACGTTAAGATCAGATGTAATTGTAAGGGAATGCTTCTTAAGTCTATGAAAATAAATTCTTAAATTGGTAATGTATCTAGATTAAACTCTAACCCTAACCCTGATTAATATAAGCAATAATATTATTGACAACATTAGTATAAATATGTGTGTGTATTTGCATATATTATAATTGTACCTATTCTTAGAAGTTATTGCATAACAATGTTAATACAGAATGATTTATTGATAATGCTTTGGAAAAGCAGGAATATGTTATGTTTAAGATACTGACCTGGGTTCTATTTCAAGATGGTCAATTGCAGTGGTGACCTTGTGAAAGGTACTTAGGATAAAGTTAAAAAGGAAGAATATGCACGATTATAAATCAAACCTTATTGTATGTATTTCTTACATTTTAACTTGATTAGTAACAGTAAATGTATTGAACTGACCAACCAAATTTACTGTAATCACTTTGTACTTATAATTTCAGCTGTCACTTGGTGGACAGAGCTGTTCAAATGGAAGGAATGCATGTTTTGCCCCTCCTTCTGGCACACCATCCATAACCGTAAAATACAATCAGAAAGGAACTATCAACGTTCAGTTTTGGTTTGTGAAGCACTTGAACAATTGATTAGATTTGTTTTTCCTCAGGAGGGTTGTGTAGCGTGTGCTTTGCTTCTTTTGTAATACAGCCTTAACTAGTCTAGTTCATTTCCCAGTGGGCTCCTCTCTGTTTAACCTTCAGAGTTCTTCTTAACTGTTTTCACACATTGTAAATAAGTCTCTGATATGCTCAGACCCAAGAGTATACTGACTGAGATTTATTTTGAGAAAGAATCTTGATTTTCCTAGAAGTACAAAGAAGGCTTTACACAACATAATCTTCTCTCAAAAGTAAATACCATGAATTTTTATTTTTATTCCCATTCCATCAGGGCTAAAGAAATTAAATATCAAAATTATATTTAACTGATACTAAGGCTTTAATACATATCAGCACATGTTAAGTAAAGTTTTTGAACTGATAGGCCATTCCAATCTATTTAAAACACAGTTAAAGCAACAAACAAAATATTAGCATTTTATTTTTTAACCTAATATATTTGATATTAAATAAAATTTGATATAGATTTTTCTTATATTTTTCTTTGTAACATTTCACATCAAACCATCAGTAAAGTCAAATAGAAACTGACCAGAAATCATATAAAGAAAAATGAAAGAATAAATCGAAATTTGAACACTTGGAAGAGAAAACCTGTGATTTAAAAAGAAAGAAAGAAAGAAAGAAAGAAAGAAAGAAAGAAAGAAAAAGAAAAGAAAAAAGTATACCTGAGATGACCAAACAGGAAACAAACTACAGAATTAGAATTATTTTCACATTTCAGAAGATAAGCATTTTGGACATGTTTTAAACTCAGCTCCCAGAAAAAGAAGAAATAGGCAATGTCAGGGGAAGTGAGGAAGGCAGTCTAGCCAAATCATTAGCTCTAGGTTCAGAGGAATGTCTTGTCTCCAAATGTAAAGTGAGAGTCTAGAGAGATGGCTCAGAAGTTAAGAGAATTTGCACCTCTTTCAGAGATCCCTCATAAGGCCTTAAGACTGTATCTATGGTTCTATATAATTCAATACACAAGGCACATATGTAATGCAAATACATGCATGTAGGCAAATACATGATCAAGTGTGATCAAGTGAGGAGGATGCCCCATATCACTCTGTTTCAACTAGAGACAGACACTTGTATACTTACATAAACTACACACACAAATAATATTTAAAAGTTAAATAAAATGTTTTCATATTTATAACTACTTATTTTTAAAAATACAATCATCAGATAAAAGATAAAAACAAAAACAATACATTTATGAATGTGCTTAAATAAAAAGGATCTCAGCAATAGGACTCCAAGCAATAGTGGAAAGGGTGCCTAAACAGGATTTCCCTATTATCATATGAATGACTACCCTAATTGTCATTACACAACCTTCAATTGCATTTGCTGAAGACAGATGCAGAGATCCATAGCTAAGCACCAGGATGAGCTTTGTCCAGTTGAAAAGAGAGAAGGGAGATTATATGAGCACAGGGCTCAGGGGTCATGAGGAAGAGACTCAGAGAGATAGCTGATCTGAGTCATTGGGAGCTCATTGACTCTGAAATGACAGTTCAGAAACTTTCATGGAAAGGAACTAAAACTTCTGAATGTAGAAGACAGTCAAAAGGCATGGGCAGTTTGTGGAGCCTCTTGCAGTCACACCAGTGTTTATTCCTGGTGCATGAATTAGCTTCTTGGAGCCCATTTCCTATAGAGGAACATTGTTCTCAGCCTTGATACTGGGAGGAGGGCCTTGGCCTACATCAACTGGTTATTTTGAGTCACCTTGGGATTTCTTGCTCTCCCTGGGGAATGGATGGGGAGATAGAATGGTGGGATGCAGAGAGAGAACTGGAAGGAGGAGAGGGAGGGGGAGCAGTGGTGGGTATAGAAAACAAACCTTTATTAATTAAAAAATAAATAAAAATAAATAAATCTCAGGTATTAAAGAGAAAAAAGTGAATGTATATACACATACACATTTTTTTATTGCTTTTTCTTATATATAATGTCTTACATTTATGTTTTATATACTATATGCTTTACATATACATATATATTGATATTTAATATACTTCTCTGTGCAAAAAAGAGCACCATTTTCAAATTAAAATTTTAGTAATAATTTTTATATGTAAAAATCAAAATGCACAAGTATATCCATTGTCCTTATTCTCTACTTGAGGAGCTCTGTGCCTTCAGAGTTTGACTTTAATTTTGAATCACGTATGTGTATTGTTATTTGTTCAAATAACAAAAGCTTCTGATACTGTGTCCCTGTCTATCTGCCAGAATAAAGACCTTCCTCCTCTATTCTTTTTATTTCTTCATGCTGTGCTGTTAATCAAATCAACTCTAAATAGAAAAAGTAATATAGAGATCCAAGAAAAATATTTAAATATTTATCACCTGCATGTTTTAAGAAAATAAGAATTTCCTTTAGATGAAGTGTAAAAGTATCTTCTTTCCTTGTACTATTTAGAATCACTCAAGTGTAATTTTCTAGGTATATAGGAAAAAAATGATATCAAAGGTTACTGACCAAATTCTTTATCTTTCTACTCCACATGATTGTCATAAAGATACATGTTATAAATTGGGAGTAATGAAACAAATATACTAACTGCATTACAAAATCAATAATATAGGTGTCCGTACGTTATTTTCTTTTTGTTAATTGCCACTAATATAATTTTATGGATTCTGTAACATGAAAGATTACAAATTTGTATAAATTTATTAGTGACTACTTTATGTAGCTTTTTATTTTCATGAAAATGTGCTCATACTTTTTATACTTTTCTTCTGGGGTAGGTTCCAACATTCCCAATCCACTTCTGCGATTGACACTAATTAGCAAGTATTTTGGCAGCCACAGTGAGAGAACAAATGGCCACTGGACACAGAAACTATACACGGGGACTACCTGCAGGTTAGGGTTAAAGTGCAATGAGTTTGATTCCATGCTGCCATTTGCATTCATTTTTACCAAGTGTCAAGAAATAAAGACTGGAGATTTCTAGCATGTCGATTAATATTCTTCATACCTATCTTTTATCCTGATAAATAGAATTATCAAATGGTAATATCTTTGTATTTGTATTTGTCTTTGTATTTGCTAGAACTAATAACATCAATTAAAAATTGTACAACTTCATAATTATCATAAACATTACGCCAAGTTGAAAATTATTTTTGGTAAACAATTAAGTGTCATTGTAATTAATTTACACAAAATCTGCTAAGTATGCTCCCTGATCTTCTAGATACAAATTTCTAAATGGATAGGGCATATATTTGCAAGTTAATGCTCTGGGCAAGCTCAAGAGGCACCACATTTATCAGTGGTCTCTATGACACACAAATTTATTCTATATGAGATTTTATTTTTAAAGCAAACTTTTAGTCAATGAAGACTTTCTTTAACTGGATTCTTACTGAAAACCCACAAAAACATATTATGACAACAATGAGAATCACAGATTTTTAGGTGGGCTAAGAAGACACTTGAATTTCTTCTTTTCTTCTTACTTATCTGTCTTCATTTCTTTCAAGAATTTCTCAGTGAAAAGCATTTTTTGGAAGAACTCAATGGAGAGCCAAAGTAGTGTTAGAGATGAGCATCATGAATACAAAAATACTTTAAATGACATTTCTTTATAACAGAGTTGAAATTGTGCTATTAGATGGCAGTAAACAGGATAACAGTAAAAAGCACAGTGCAAAGAATGGGTTATCTCTTTTTGAGTTGTTGACCAGTGATGTCCAAAAATCTTCATGCTTTGCAGGCTATTGCCAGTTCTATTTACTAGCCCCTTGATCTTATTGGGAATACACTATTGTTAAAGAAGTCAAATAATTGAAAAATAGAATGTGGAGAAATCAAGTCAGTACTAACATAGAAACTTTATTCCTACTAGGTAGCTTTTGTGGGGCTGAAAAATGCTATGCACATTTCCAGAAAAGAAAAGCAATCATCAAGGCTACTCAGCTATGAACCTGTGAGCTACACATATGACAAATTTAGCAAAAAGTGTTCAGTGGCATAATAGCGACAGATATCATGGAAATAAACAACACTCTTCCTATTGAATTTGAGTCCTGCTTCACATGATAACTGTAGACCACACAGCAACTGGAGCCAAGAACCTGGGGCTAGACTGGTTATACACTGTAGAGAAAACCTACTACTATTATTCTGTTAATCTACAGTATTAAGTCTACTCCTAAACACTTATCATTATGCCATTGAGTAACAAATGTTTTAAACCTCAGCACAGAAATTTATTTGTTCAGTTGAATGTGATTAAACAAAGATTCACATCTGATTCAAGTGTGGATAGTAAAATCATTCTTAACTGGGACATGTATATCACACTCCACCCTCCAACAGTTTGTAAATTATGCTAGAAGATGGGGCAGAGAGATTTTAAGAGCCAAAGGCAATGGATGACTACAAGGAAATGGTGTTTTCAGGAACTGTTGCAGGCATGAACTCACAGCAGTTGTGAATCATTCACAAGAGCAGGGCAACTTCAATTCTTCCCTCCCCACAAAGAAGTGAATGGGGAAGGTGGGTAGGAAATGCTACATCTAGTTGAGAAGTAATGTCAATTGATTGTTGATAGGAGATAGAAAATAATTTTTCTTAAAAGCATAGGTGAACCATGCATCATTGGAAGGACACAGAGAGCATTATGGGTAGCACATATTAGACATAATATATGATATTTTAACCACCACCAAAACAAAGAAGACCCAGTTTTTATGAGTAAGGAATGGACATGGACCTGGAAAGAGTTGAGAATCAATAAATATGATCTAAAACATACAAATTTCACAAAGAACTAAAAAAGAAAAAGGGAAATAAGAAGGTAAACAGAACAGTAAATATCTAGTATTGGGTCTTGAAATTTCTATTTCTGTCTGACTTTCACTGTCGAATAAGAAATAATATGACAGTTCAGTAGAGCAAAATTATTTCTGCATGTATACAAAGAAAATGCCATTAACATGTAGAATATATATTTGCATTCTCACATCCATTGTGATACTTTTATGATAGCCAAACCATGATGTCACCTTAAGTGTTCATTTATAGGTAAATGTAAAAAGAAAATGGTGACTGTATGTCTGTATGTTCAAGTGTACATTCAAACATTAATAAATTTAAATGTGATGTAAGCTAATGTTTAAAATAATATCAAAATAAAGTCTTTCTATATCTTTATGAAAGTTGTGATTTAGGAACTGATCTAACTTAAATTGCCAATAGAATTCTTTTGTAGTTTCTACTAATTATAAAGTTATTGATAACTTAATAAATCATATCAATAAATGAGTAAAAGATGTTTGAAATTTCTAATACATAGTATGACCGAAAAATAATAAATAAGAGAGGAAAACTAAATGACATTTTTGTGCTAGTGGATAATCTAAAGTTTAAAAGTAACTATGTAACATATTAATGAAATGGTACATGAACTTTATTCATTTTAGTTGTCAGTAATCAAGAACGGGTTATGGTTGGGGCAGCCACTTTAATGACTTAGATTAACAAAAATGTGTTTTCCAAAAAGTAATATTGATTTAATTACACAATGTTGACAAATTGTTTAATATAATTCAAGTCTTGGCAGGTAATGTCCCTAGACTGATAATACTGTAACTTTATAGTTTAGTCAAATTTACTACACATTTATTAGGAAATATTTTAAGTTTCAGGATGAGACTATCACTTCAAATTAAAGTAAAACCTGCACCTATATTCTCTGTATGATGTTGCTTCTTAGTGCATTGACCTAGGGTGAAGAATGGTGTTCAGAAAGCCAGTTGGCCATTGTGATACAAATATAGGACACTTATGATTATACAAGCTATTTTTAAATTATGAAATTCCATTTATTATCAAAATATTACTATGTAATAAAAGGACGAAGAACTAAATAAATCTCTACATGTATTTAATTTTAATTGATAGCAGAAGTAATTGGTAACATAAATTACATTTTAGTAATATCAGTTTAAAAAAATTGTTAAATAAGGAAGAGGATACATGCACAAACACACATATGATGTTTTCACATTAATGAATGCATAGACATCTGTTTATCCTCCTAAACTAGTACATCTTTGGGCTCAAGTTAAGGGGGCTTAGACAGCACATAAAAAAAAAAATGAATTCTATTTTAATTACCTGAGGTACGTATCCTACTGAAATTGCCTTTCAAACTGCAGTATTATTAATTTTCAGGGTACACAGAAGCAAGAGAAGTGAAGATTTAGATATTTATAGAAAAGTTCATGTTTTTACCTATGATAGAAAGGTATGTCATAAAAGTGAGCTCAGTGATTAAACTGTTATTTGATTTTTTAAATTTCAATCATTAATTTATTTGTTGGTAGCAGTATAGAAAGACTAGTAAGAGTTGGCAAATGATCCACTTAGGCAAAATAAAGCAGTTCAAAAAAGGTAGCACGTGAACAAACAATAAACAAGAGAATTCTCCTGGTACCTTAAATATATGTATTCATACTTTTTACTTGATTTGAGGCTATTATGCCACCATGTAGAATCAATGTCATTATTTTAATTTCTTTTCAATAAAACTAAGTTGAATTATCTTTAAACTATAAAGTAAAGCCTTTCAGAAACTGACTAAAGAGTTAGTTCAGAGGTTGGTATTTATTCATATGACCATATTTATTAAATTCCCAGCACTCAGATAATTATATACAACTATCTGTAACTACAGGTCCTAGAGAAAAGCCCTCTTGTGACCATCTTGGGCACCAAGCATGCACATGGTGCATAGGCACACATTTAGGCAAAATAACTATGCAATGAAATAATAAACATGAACAAAATAATTCATCAAACTTTTAACGCTTTACAAAAACTAACTTGAAGTAACATTTATAAAATGCTGAAGCAAAACCCTTTTATAAATTACTAAGCCACACCGCAAATCTTTATTTCCCATTGTCTTCCCTACACTGTTGCAGCTTTAACAATGCCTTCTCAGATCATTCTGGATTCCAGAGAACTCTATGCTCATAATGATCACTGAATAAATATTCAAAAGCTCTTGTCTGATGCCATAAAAAATGAGTAACAGGAGTCCTGCTTAGTTTTTGGTTAACTTGACACAAACTGGAATTATCTTGGAAAATAAATCATAATTGAAAATAAACGACTTATCATACTACATGTAGGCAAATCTATTGTGACATTAATAATTGATATATGAGGACCCAGCTTACTGTGGGAGGGTACTGCTCCTAGGCTATAGAGTAGTATGAGAAAGCCATGGGGAGCAAGCCAGTGACCACTATTCTCCCATGGTCTTTGCTTTAACCCCACTTCATCGTTTCTGACTTGAATTCCTTCCCACAGGTCCATCAGTAATAAACTTTGACATGGAAGTTGGACGATGAATGTAAGCATTCCTCTCACAGATTGATTTAGGTCATGGTGTTTCTCACAGCAGTAGACAGCAAACTAAGGCATTTGTATTTCCAATGCTGATTTTAATAGATGTTTGAGGAGTGGTACTTAAGTATTATTAGGATATGAAAGAACATTAGACTAAAAGATTTCACTTTGGCATTAATAAGGTAATGAGGGTTAGAGTTAGGGTTAGTTAATTTGTTTTAAGAATTTTTAATTATTATGGAAATCTATAGACTATGAAATTAACCTAGATATATACAGGAGTTTGCATTGAGAGGCTATTTTAGTTTGTGAGTTTTCTTTTAGCTATTGATAGAATTTAAATATCACTAAAATGCTCAAGTTTGAAGGCTTGAACCCGAAAGCAGCAAGGGTCAGAGCTGGATCCTTTAAGGGATAATTAGACCAGAAACACCCTGAACTCATATGCAAACTAATCCACTTATGGTCTCATATTTCAATGATGTTGGGAGAGAATCTTTTCTCTATCTTTGTTATAAAAGTGAGCTCCTTTTTTTTTATTACCATACATATTCTATTATTATGTTCTCAAAACAGATGCACAGAGTCAAACTGACCATGCATTGAAGCAATGAAGAAAGGAAATATTTTTCCTATAATTAGATTTTTCCCATATATTGTCACATCAGTGGAAAGATAACATAACATTGAATTACTAACAAATTACTTAACAAAAGTTTTATTTTATATAATATTGGAGCTTTTGATTTTTAATCAACTACTGTTATTTATTCTATAATGTAACTTCACTTTGGAAATTAAAATTAGTGATTTCATGTTTATTTATACTCAGACATACAGAATCACATATCACTAATGTTTACATGAAAATCAGATTAATAGATGATTTGAAAGGGTCAGAAGCTTGGAAAGCAAAATAGATGATGGGAAATAATATTAATTTCTTTAATTGATTCACTTCTCTTATGATATCATTCTTCCTATATCAAGTCAGATCTAAATGGACACAATATGCTTAAGCTTATTGATATGCTTAAGGACAATATATATTTGGTTTCAGAATACAAAAAAATGGTAAAATTTTTGTAATAGGAGATTCTATTAGGTTTACTATATTAAGAAAAAAATCTTAGGCATGTGAACTTTTTGGAATCAGCTGTACTTTGTCACTTTAACAATACAAATTAAGAATTAAGATTAGCAGAATCGCAATCACTGCCCAGAAAAGTTGTGTTCTGGAGGCTGGATTCTGTCTATGGTGTGTGTCTACACACACTCCTTGGCAGACAGGAATAGACCTTGTGTGGTGGAATGTTCTCTGTATGCTGTAAATAAAGGAACTGTTTTGGCCTATGTAGAGGTGGGTGGAGAATCAGAGGACAGACAGGTAGAAGGAGGGTGGAGTTTGTCAGTCTCCATCTGACCCCTTAGAAGAAGCATGTAGGAATTCAGGTGAGCAGTGGGCTGGGCCATGTGGCAAACAGATTAATAGAAATGGGTTGAATTAAGATTAAAGAGCTAGCTAGTAATGTGCTTGAAACATGGGCCAAACAGTATGTAGTTAATGTAAGTGTCTGATCCATTTCTTTGGGGGAAAAAGCTGCTGTGGACCAGGTCCAAACCTCTGGGCCCAAATGGCCCCCAGAAACCTTTTACAACAACTTTGGCTGGGAAGGGCTACTCCAGCTACTAGTAAAAAAAGGGAACTTGCGCAGCCACCATGCCTCCAACTGCATCAGCAGAGAAGGACTGAGGACTTGAAATTCGGATACCTGCCCAGAGCTGACAGAGATTGAGCAGACCCCTTGCTTAGAGGAGATAGGAGACACACAAGCCCTCTTGCCACAACTGACCAGGAGCCACCTAATCATGAAACACTGAAGCCATGGACAGATGCCAGTGCAAAAATACATATAATAATATAAAGAACAACAAGGTAACTCCAGAAGAAAGTGTTAGTTCTACAACTACAAGAACTGAACAGAGCAATGAAGAGGAAGAAGAAGGAAGCAACACCAAAAGTATTTATGAAGGTCATTGAAGCCCTCAAAGAAGATATGAAAAAAATTCCATTAAAGAAATAGAAAATACAAGCAAAAAATGGAAGAGATGAACAAATTTTTGAAAGAAAACTAAGAAAGGGTAAACCAAAAAAAATGAAAGAAACATGCCAGGAACTAAAAACTGAAATAGAAGCAATAAAAAGGTACAAAATGAGGCAAAAATAGAAATAGAAAACCTGAAGAAAACAGCTGGAACTACAGATCCAAGCATAACCAACAGAATCCAAGAAATGGAAGACAGAATCTCTGAAGTAGAAGACTCAGTAGCTCAAATAGATATATCAGTCAAAGAAAATACTAAAACCAAAAAGCCATAACACAAAATATACAGAAAATCTGGGACACCATGAAAAGACCTAACTTCAGAATAATAGAAATGGAAGAAGGAGAATACCAGCTCAAAGGTACAGATAACGTATTCAATAAAATCATAGAAGAAAACTTTCCTAACTTGAAGAAGGAAATGCATATAAAGGTACAAGAAGCTTACAGAAAACCAAATAGATATGACCCCCCATAAAAGCCAGCATGCCACATAATAATAAAGCCACAAAACATACAGAACAAAGAAAAAATTTTAAGAGCTGCAAAAGAAAAGGGGCAACTTACATATAAAGGCACACTCATCAGAATAACGCCTGACTATTCAATGGAAACAATGAAAGCTAGAAGGCCTTGGTCAGAAGTTATACAGACTCTAAAAGAGCATGGCTGCCAAACTAGAATTCCATACCCTGCAAAATTATCAATTACCATAGATGGAGTAAACAAGATATTTCATGACAAATTCAGACTGAAAAAATACCTATTTACCAATCCAGAACTACAAAAAGCATTAGAGGGAAAACTCAAACCTAAGGACCCACAGATACACCCATAAAGCTAAAAACAATCAATAATCCCACAGAAAAATAGCCACCCAATTTGGTGGGAAATACAAACAAGTTCCCACCAAAAAGAGCAGTAAATATCAATCAGTGGTCAATAATATCCCTTAATATCAATGGACTCAATTCACCTATAAAAAGACACACACTAGCAAGATGGATACAACAACAGAAGCCATCCTTCTGTTGCCTACAAAAAACACCCCTCAACCGCAAAGACAGACACAGGCTTTGAGTAAATAGTTGGGAAAAGATTTTCCAGTCAAATGGTCCTAAAAACAAGTGGGAGTTGCAATCCTAATATCTACCAAAGTAGACTTTAAGCTAAAAGCAATTAAAAGGGACCAAGTTGGTCATTACTTGTTCATCACAGGAAAAAATTGGTTGAAAGGAGATTTTACTCCTGAATATTTATGCCCCTAATATAAAGACACCTACCTATGAAGAAGAGACACTGCTAAAGCTCAAATTCCACATCAATTCCCCACACCCTAATAGTGGGAGACTTCAACACCCCACTTTCTCCCTTGGATAGGTCAACCAGACAGAGACTCAACAGAGAAATAAGGATCAAACAGAGATTATGATGCAAATGGGTTTAATAGAGTTCTACAGAAACTTCTACCCAAATGCAAAGGAATATACATATTTGTCAGCTCCTCATGGAACTTTCTCTAAAACTGACCACATAATAGGTCATAAAGCAAATACCAACAAATACAAAAAATGAAAATAATCCCTTGTAACATATCGGACCACCAGGGCATAAAGTTAGAGTTCAACAACATCAAAAATCAAAGAAAGGATACCAACTCATGGAAATTAAACATCACTCAGCTGAACCACATCTAGGTCAAGGAAGAAATTAAGAAAGAAATCAAAGTCTTTCTAGAATTAATGAAAATGAATCCACAATGTACCCAAACTTGTGGGACACAATGAAAACAGTCTTAAGAAGCAAATTCATAGTGCTAGATGCCTATAAGAAAAACCTAGAGAATTCCCACACTAGAAAACTAACAGCTCAGCTGAAAGCCTTAGAACAATTAGAAGCAAATTCACCTAGAAGGAATAGATGGCAGGAAATAATCAAACTTAGAGCTGAATTCAATACAATTGAAATAAAAAGAACAATACAAAGAATCAATGAATCAAAGAGTTGGTTCTTTGAGAAAGTCAACAAGATAAATAAGACCTTGTCCAAATTAATTCAACAGCAGAGAGAGAGAGTGTCCAAATCAACAAAATCAGAAATTAAAAGGGGGACATAACAACAGACCAACAATAAATCCAGAGATTTATCAGATCATACTTCAAAAATCTATATTCCACAAAAATGGAAAACCTAGAAGAAATGGACAGCTTTCTGCACAGGTACCACCTACCAAAATTAAATGAAGATCAGATTAATTACCTAAACAGGCCTATAATCCTTAAGGAAATTGAAGCTGTCATTAAAAGCCTCCCCAAAAATAAAAGCCAAGGTACAGATTGTTTCAGTGCAGAATTCTACCAGACTTTCAAAGAAGAATTACTACCATTACTCCTCAAACTATTTCACACAGTAGAAACTGAAGAAATATTGCCAAATTCCTTTTATGAGGCCACAATTACCCTAAAATGGAAGCCACTCAAAGACACAACAAAGAAGTAGAATTACAGACCAATTTCCCTCATGAATATTAATGCTAAAATTGTCAACAAAATTTTGGTAACCATATACAACAATATATAAAAAATATCATCCACCATGACCAAGTTGGATTCTTCCCAAAAATGCAGGACTCGTTAAACATACCAAAAACCTTAAACGTTATCCATCATTTAAACAAACTAAAGGAAGAAACCCACAGGATCATATCCTTAGATGCTGAAAAAGCCTTTGACAAAATCCAACACTCCTTTATGATAAACGCCCTGGAGGGATCATGAACAAAGGCGAGCTACAAGGAGCCAACAGCCACCATCAAACTTAATGGAGAAAAATTTAAAGCAATCCCACTAAAATCAGGAACTTGACAAGAATGTCCTCTTTCCCCTTATATATTCAATATAGTTCTCAAAGTTTTAGCTAAAGCAATAAGAGAACAATAGGCGATTAAGGGGAGACTAATTGGAAAAGAAGAAATGAAACTATCTCTATGTGCAGATGATATGATTGTATATATAAGTCACCCACAAAATTCTTCCAAGGAACTTTTACGGGTGATTAAACACCTTCAGCAATGTAGCAGGTACAAGATTAGCTCTTAGAAATCAGTAGCCCTCCTATACACTAAAGATAAAAGGGCTGAAAAAGAAATAAGAAAAACATGACCCTTTATAATAGCTACAAATAATATTAAATACCTTGGAGTAACTATAACCAAAGAAGTAGCAGAACTACTTGAAAAAATTTTAAATCAACGAAGAAAGAAATTGAAGAGGATATGAGTAAATGGAAAGTTCTCCCATGTTACTGGATAGGTAGGTTCAACCTAGTAAAAATGACAATTCTACCAAAGGCAATCTACAGATTCAATGCAATTCCCATCAAAATCCCAACGCAATATTTTTTTGAAACTTGAAAGTACAATACTAAATTTTATTTGAAATAACTGGAAATCCATGATTGCCAAAACAATTTTACTCAACCAAAGAACCTCAGGAGGCATCACCATCACTGACTTCAAGGTATACTATAAAGCTACAGTAATAAAAACAGCCTGGTACTGGCATAAAAACAGACTTGTGGATCAATGGAACTGAAATGAGGATCTAGACATTAACCTCAAAACCTATGAATACCTGATCTTCAACAAGGAGGCCCAAAATTTTCAATGGAAAAAAGATAGTATATTTAAGAAATGGTGTTGTCATCGCTGGATGGTTGTGTGTAGAAAAATGCAAATAGATCCAAGCCTGTCACCCTGCACAAAACTCAAATCTAAGTGGATCAAAGACCTCAATATAAACCCAGTCACTTTGAACTTGATAGAAAGGAAAGTGGGAAATACACTTCTACGAATTGGCACAGGTGACCATTTCCTAAATATAACACCAGTGGCACAGACACAAAGATCAACAATCAGTAAGTGAAATCTCCTGAAGCTGAGAAGCTTCTTTAAAGCCAAGGACACTGTCAATAGGACTAAACGACAGCCTACAGAATGGGAAAAAATTTTCACCAACCCTATAAGTGATAGAGTATTGATCTCTAAGATATATAATGAACTCAAGAATCTAGAGCCCAAAATCTTGAAAAACCCAATCAAAAAATGGGGTATAGAACTAAAAAGGGAATTCTCAGCAGAAGAATTGCAAATGGCTGAAAGGCATTTGAAAAAGTGCTCATCATCTTTAGCCATCAGAGAAATGCAAATCAAAACAACTTTGAGATATCACCTGTCACTTGTCATATTGGCTAAAGTAAAAGATACAGATGACAGCCTATGCTGGAGATGGTGCGGAGCTAGGGAAACACTCCTCCATTGTTGGTAGGAGTGTAAGCTTGTTCAGCCACTTTGGAATGCAGTATAGTGGTTTCTCGGAAAATTGAGAATCAATCTCCCCAAGGACCCAGCAATACCACTTCTGGGTGTATATCCTAAAGATGCACAGTCACACTAAAAAGGCATTAGCTCAACTATGTTCATAGCAGCGTTATTTGTAATAGCAAGAACCTGGAAACAACCTTGATGTCCCTCAACTGCAGAATGGAATAACAAACTGTGGTACATCTACAGAATGGAGTACTACTCAGCAGTAAGAAAACATGATATCCTAAAATTTGCAGGCAAATGGCGAGGTATCACAAACCCCAAAAGATAAACAAGAGATGTACTCTTTCATTAGTGGACTCTAAACAAAAAAAAGGAAAAGAAATGAAAAAGCAAAGCATGGCCAAGCTGCAAACCACAACCACAGAACAGCTTGGCTTTGGAAACACCTTGGACTGACACCTTGGATCCCACTCCCCCTAGAGGAACACCTGACTCAGTCTTGATGTTAGAGGCAGAAAACTGGATTTGCCAGGAGTGGGGGCTGAACTAAGCAATATTGGGACCTTGGGACCTTGGGATCACCTACCTGTTGGGGATTTGTGAGATGTGGAGAAGAAAGAATGACCTGATGTGGTGGGCGGGCTAAGGGACCTTGATTAAGGATATACAAAGACAGAAAATGTGTGTTCTTCATTCATAATAAAAAAAGAAGAAAAAAATGCTAACAAAAGTAAAAAAAAAAAAAAAGAATTAAGATTATCCATATAGTCCAAAAAATAAGATAAAAAATAAGTATGCTGTATGAACACAGTCTATATTACATAGTAAGCTATTTGATATATGATTAGAATGATGTGCTACCAAAAACATAGTGATTAATTTAAAAAGTAGAAAAAAGACGTCAGAGAACTATATCTGACAACTTGACTTTCCTCAAATTATCTTCATTTTTAATAATTTACAGCTTCCAATTTTTTTCTGTAAATGTTTGAATCCCTTTTACTGAATTAACATATTCTATACAGCTGACATCATTAACATATAATAATAGTAAAACTGTATTTTACATATAAAACTTGCATTATATTCTTGGTAATATGTATTAGTCAATCATATATTTTCACCTAGTATTGCAACCAACATATTTCAGAGGTTCAGTAAAGCAATGAAGAACATTTATTACATGATGGTTTTGTAACAGTTGACTACTAGATCCAGACACTATTAGCCATATCATATTATATAATTCAATAATGTATCCATGTGTAATCATACTATTAGAATCCAATAATCAAATCAATAACCAAAATTTAAAAATATTAAATCCTGTTTCACATTTGAATTTTTTTCTGACTTCAAAGAATAAACTCTCATTTGAAAAAAATATTAAAACATTTAATAGAATAATACTGAGACACCATCAGTAGAGGAAAGTAACTGTTCCAAGGAAGATAATAAAGATAATTTGGGACTGGAAACATTCATCCTGCATTTCAGACTTGTTTAAAAATACATAGACACAACAGAAAATTTGGTCTATAAGCAGTGAAAAAACTTTCTGATACCAAATTTATGACTGCTTTTTTAATTTGAGTGCTTTATATATAGTGACATTTTTTTCTGTATTGTAAATTATATGTACAAACTAGACATGGTATCACATGCCTGTAATCCCAGATCTTGAGGAGTGGACACAGGAGGATCAGATATTTAAGGACAGTTTTAGTAATATAGCAACTTCAAGGCCAGCCTAGGCAACATGAGTCCATGACTTAAAAAATGATAGATAGGTAAGTGATAAATGATGGATAAATAGATATCTATTCATAGTAATAGAGATACAGATAGATAATAGATAATGATAGATAGATAGATCCAGTAAAAGTATTAGCTGAACAATATGCTTTTCAACAGGATATGTACAGTAAAATTTATATAATTAGTAGCTGAGTTAGAAAGTCATGGAAGGCTGGAGCTGGTTAGTTAAGAGGCCTGTGTATACTCAATGAAAGTTCTTTTGAGATTTTCTGATTTGTCTAGGTCCTCTATTCCTGAGGATACTGTCTGAAACCTGCTTTGTTTCAGATCTCCATGTTACTCTTTCCTCTTTCTGATTGTCCCTTTGGGTCCATTTCTTGTTTCAAGAGTTCTCCTACTAGGCACTAATCTTTCTTTTAACATCTTTTCTGTTTCGGAAATGATCACTTTGGGAAAAAAATATGCTCAAGGGAGACAGTTCTTGGATTAGTAGCTTGCAGATGGAGCATGAGAAAGGAAGTAGGAAAAAGTAATAAAGTTAAAAGAAGAGTTTTTAAGTGCTTGGCTGGAATCAACATACATTCGCTGTCTACTTCTCTTCACATTAACTTATTTATCAAAAGCTATGCAGAAATGAAGGGACTCAAGTTCTGTTAAATTCATTTGAAAATTTAAAATTGATATTTAAGCAGTATTTTCACTTCCCATCCTGCTATGTCATTTTATTTATTTTTATGTTTTTTTTTTTTTTTTTTTTTTTTTTTTTTTTTTTTTTTTTTTTTTTTTTTTTTTTTTTTTTTTTTTTTTTTTTTTTTTTTTTTTTTTTTTTTTTTTTTTTTTTTTTTTTTTTTTTTTTTTTTTTTTTTTTTTTTTTTTTTTTTTTTTTTTTTTTAGAGAGACCACATTGAAACATAAGTTTATTACAGAAACCAAAAAAGAAACATCTTGGCTCAGTGAACCATCTTGCCTCCTGATCAGACATCAGATCAGAACTTCTCTGATTATAGAAAGAATAAAGTGCAAACATAGCATTTCAGAAGTGAAGGAAAAGAGTGGTGTTCTTATGTTAGTTATATAAGAAATAATTTAAACAAGGAACCAAGGAAGTAGATTTCTTTAGAAAGAT